>JBBIGC010000104.1:21374827-21392354 GCA_037576955.1 Lepidarchus adonis
CTGAATCTTTGGATGATATTATGCACTGTAGATGATGGTAACTTCAAATGCTTTGCAATTTTTCTCTGAGAAACTTCCACTTCATTGCATTCTGTTTTTATTCACAATTTGTACAGTGTCCCAACTTTTTTGGAATCAGGTTTGTACTGTGGTGCAAGACCATTCAGTGTTTTAAAGGTTTCCCTAATGCTCTTCCTTCTCCCTCTTTTGCAGGAGAACACAACAGACTGTGGGCGAGGATACTCCTTCCGCCCGTCCATCTACACTTTACTCCTCTTTCAGCTCCCCCTCCTGTCCATGGTGGCCCACCCCCACGTTTTGCCTTTCTCCCTTTAACTTCCTCCTCTGCCCATCTCCCTCTCCTCTCTGTAATTCTGCATTTCTCCTTTATCTCCCCTTGCTCTAGTCATAGGTATTAAAGGGACTTCCTGCTGCCCTTAACACGGAAGCCCGGCATACTGCTTCATCCACTTAGCTTCACAGGTTGTTGCTTAGTGACCGTTGCAGAACTTTTATTGTCTCCTGCCAATCAGCAGCTTTTATTTTTTGTGGGAGGAGCCGGAAGTTTCTTTGAGGAAGACGAAGCTGAGGAAGTCGAAGACGAATTCGGCCGTCGAGCGGCGCACAGGCCATGGCGGGAAACGAGATGGCCGTCTAGGACCAGACGAAATGGAGGCAGTGCGGGAAAAAATGAAACGTTCCCTCGCTGCGCAGCCTGCCCTAATGGACGCAGGGGGGGATTGCGTTGTTTTTTTTTGTCAGACTCTGCCTTTACGGTTCAAGTCACCCTCCTCATCCTCCTCTTCACCCCCTACGGGCCAGTGACTCATATGTCACCAGTCTGCCGCTTGCCTAATTTAACATGGGGCTACAGAACCGTCTGCCATTTTTTAGCGATCAGCAACTTTAATCAGCTAAAAACTATAAGACATGAGTAACAACCTGTGAGTATTTAAAGCATACCTCCATTCGTTAGGAAATAACCCAGAGGGAATATGATAGATGTTACTTATGAAAAATATCATTTGTTTATTTATGCACTATATCTACTTCTTGCCAAAATGAGATAGACTTGTTGCGTGGTCTTATTTTTCTAGCCAAATTAGGACGAGCGGAGAAATAAAGAAAAAAAGACAAAAATCTGTAAGAAACGACTCGCGCAGTAACAACAAGTGCGGTAAGGGGAAATGAAAGACCTAGTACAGACCAGGCCTGTATTTCAATTCACCTCATTTGTTCTTCTTTAGTCATAAGGGCTGCATTAGGCATATCTTTCTGAATGGTCAGTATAAGTAGATCAGTTGAACAACGTAAGGTGTCTATGGTTTCCGTCCTGAAGAACTTCCCTTTAGGTGGCATCTTCGTAACTTTCCCGCGTTTTGAGACGAATTGGAATATCACCCACCTGGGCTTCAGTGTCACCAGTCTGAATTTTCCATACACATGCCCTGCATGGTAAAGCAGGCCATTTTCTACCAATCGCCATATCGGCCGAGTCTATCTCCCAATGCTTTACAGCGGTCAGACCTCCTGGTGACTGCTGACGATCAGTCGGCGAATACTAATGCGATGAAGAAATCACCGTTTGCCATTCAGTGTTAGTCTTGTCATTTGACGCACATGTGTATCGTTTGGAAGGGACGTTTGGGCATCAGTTTTCAGTTCCGGGAATGGAGTGGATGCTCTCATGCAGCCACGTGCTACTGTGTTGATATCGTAAATTATAGTAAACGTAGTAAAGTCACGTAATGTGAGATAGGGCCCAACTTGTACCGTTTCCCCCATTCTGTTTATTGTGCCTTGATGCACGTTTGTGTTGGTCACTGGGCTACGGTATCATTTAAGAGCCACTTTGTGAATCCACTGAGCCTTTTGTTGGGCCTTTTCTTTAACAGCCTCCACATTGCCTGTTGGGCTACAGCATCTTCTTTGAGCCTTTGGACCGACTGGAAAGTCAAGGGTAGGTCGGTTAACTCAGAAAGACCTGGATCCATTAGTGAGTTTCAGAACATTCTGCCATAGTCTCCAGGCCTACAAGATCTGTAAAGGCATCTTTACAAATGATTCCAGTTTGTATGCATTTGCATGAGGAACTTAAAGGGTTTCTTGATCTTAAAAGATGCCTGGTTTTCATTTCTTCAGACATACCCCAGGAGGCAATCAATATTATATTGCGCACTGGTGAAAGTAATGTAATTCACTGTGGAGTGTTCTCTTTAACTCTCTTCAAGATGCTGTGACTGTTTAGGACTTCTGAACGAGTTTCTTTTTGTGTTTTTTCCCCATCTTTGAGTTATGATGAACGTACAGTCTATGTAGAGTGGCTCAACTGGCTGCTCTTAATGGCCAGCATCCATCACAAGCTTCTATAATGAGCTTCACAGGTCAAAATTCTGAGTGTGAGTGTGTATGTGTCTGTGTGCACACTTTGTATGTATCGTCTGCTTACAATGCAGCAGTGTTTGCTGGAAAATTGGTGATTTTTATTCAAAAAGAAAAAAGAAAAAAAGCATCCTGGGTGTATCGTCATTGTCAGTATGAAGGAGTAGTGTGTCCCGTTTTGCAAGTGTGAGAAGAATGTTTCACGTGTGTTTGTCCCCAGTTCAGCAAAGCTTTTTTGCTTTTTTCACTTAAAATTCTCCCTCCATCCATCCCACCACTTCCCACTGTAATCGCTCTGTTCTTTTTATCCTTCCACTTCTTTCTCCTGTTTTTCTCTTTCCTCGTTTGACTCCCAACATGCCCTCCTGCTGCCCACCAACAAGGGCAGCTTGTTTTTTCAGAGGCGTGTGATTCGGGGAGTTTCACTGTCGTAAAGCTGTGTTCTTCATGAGTGGACTGTGGGATATATGCACTACAGGGGCAATGTGCACATAATCTGCCCCTACATTTACTCAGCACAGCATTTTACTGATAATGTAATGTGCTGCCCCTCAGCTGTGTACATTCTAAGGTATCACAGTGCATGTTTATCACTGATGCTAATGCTAAGAGCTAATCAGCAGTTCATTTGTGGAAACATTCATATCACATCACCATCAGCATGAACCAATTCTACCACCATCACAAACCTTTGGTGTATGATCTTTTGGCAACTGAATTTTTATTCATTTTAAATCTATCCAATATTTCTAAATTTGAGATTATGGTAAGAATATAAATATTGACTTAATTGCATACATGTTTTAAGTAATCATATCTAGTGAAAGTGTCATTCCTTTGGATTACATTTTAGACATTATTATAATAATTATTGTTATTAATGTAATAATAGTAATAAAATATTTTTATTCCCTAATTTTCATACCTATTGCTTTGGTGCATTGCTGATTAGATCACTTGTTTATGATTTAGATGCATTTTTAGTTTGTAGATTTATTGGAAATGTAAACAACTGCCACAGAATTTGAATAATCAAAGCAATCGATCAATATTTTTTTTTGTTTGTTTTCAGTGAAGGTTACCAACAGTTTTGGTGCAAAAACTATGGGGATTTCCCCCCAAATCACAGTACAGTATAAGCCTACAAGTGACAATTTAATTCATTCTGCATGACATCTGACAGCCTGTATTTCCCACACCTCCACCCGTGTATGTCTAGCATGGCTGGAGTATATGAGCTGTGCATAGCGGCATGATTTGCCCAGAGCAGGTGCCTGGAATTATCTTCTCTTTATGGACCAAACTGGCATTTTAAATTCCTGATGAAAAATCAGTTGCCTGCAAAAAAAAGTGCTCCAGCAAAAGAACACGGCAGCTTTGCCACAGTGAGTCATGCATAACTGTGCTACAGCATTTTGATTCTGGTGTAGCAGCAGCATTTGAAGGACTCACCTGCCCTCACAAATAATTAATGGGCCTATTGCTGATTTTAGCAAATGGATTGCACCACTAGTAGTATTGAGTGGTTGGATAGCGTAGTGGTAAAATGCATTTCAGGCCAGCACTACTCTTTATTTCTGTGTTGCTGTCTAAATACATCTTACATACTGTACATCTAACAAATTCAAAAGCATATAAATTATTTCACAATTTATAAAAAAACCAAAACTGAAAGCCACATGTGGCCATGCTAATTCATGTAACGGGGGATAAGCGTAAGTGAAAATTGCCCCAACAAAGTTGGCAACCTTGCCATAGTAATGGGAATCACCACTAGGATGTGAGCATGAGTACACAGCCACTATGCACTTACACTGTCAATGTTCCATCATAACCTGCACCACATAGATCTTACCACTGAACTCATGTCATGTCAGATTTCATGAAAAGAAAAATACCCCCCTCTTCCTTAAACAGCACTCAAACACACAAACACACAGAGAGAGAGATGTTTTTCATTACATAGGCCAAGGACATGGACTGTTTTCCTTTGGCCGGGTAAAGAAAACAGTGTCCATGTTGTGTGAACAGTGAATGCACCAATGTCGTGTCAAAATCTGTTACCTAACCAGACGCATTACCTCCCATTCTGTGTTTCATTTTCATGTCAGAGCAAAGGCAGAACTCTGACAAGTCTGGAAGCAATGCCTTATTCGTTAAACCATAAAACTCGCAGCCAAAACTTCTGATGATGCTGAAGTGAACTTCTGGTTCCAATTTTCCATTCCACCTTAAGTGGCATCACGATTACGTTCTACGGCAGGGTTTCTCGAAGAAAGTTTATTTATATAGCACATTATCATTCACTGGTTATTCAATGTGCTTTACAAATTAAATAGAACCTTATTACAGGAAATAAAAACACATTAAAACAATCCTTAAAATTGAAAGAATAACAGTAGACAGTAATAGATGTAGAAGAGAAGAGTGGAACACAGTACCCAACAGGTGGTTCAAAAGAAATGTGGACAATGAAGAATATGTTTGAAAATATTGTAATATTTATGATTGAATGTTTTTCAAATATCAGAACAAAGTCATGAGATTAGTGAAAGTGACTATTCATCCCAGTCACAGAAAGTGGAACATAACGAAACGTGATCTCTGCATTCACACGTGGAGCAGGACAGTACCTCAGTTGTGCCTTCAGAAGAGATTCAGATATCAGATTGGGCCGTGGTGTTCTTAAGGTTGGGAATGGCTGCCCCAAGCCAACATAAGCCTAGACTGAATGTAATTGGAACACAATTAAAGGTGGAATGGAAAGTTCAAATAATGAGCAAACTTCAGCTTCAGAGACATTTGCCTCTTTTATTCTTCTTTATTTTCCAGGAAAGAATGTTTAGTCAGGAACAAGTGCAGGGCGGCTTTAGGAACTGCTCAAGCAATGGTAACACATTTTGGCAAGACCGAGTTTAAAACATGAGCGTGTCTGTCTGTCACAATTCAAAGTATCACTGGATCAGAGGTCCTCGTTATTTCAGTGGTTCAAAATTTATTTCTTTTTCGTCAAAAAAGATGTACTAAAAAAAAGACGAGATAAAAGGAGGATGTAGTTTGGGAAGTGGGGGCTTGTCCCCTTCCTTAGCAACAGCGTTTCAATGGGAGAGACGTGTGTGTATGTGATTCTGTAGTCCTTTAGTCTGGTGCTCCGTGACAAATGTGTGGAAAAAATTATAATTTAAAAAATGAAAAGAAATCCGTTAAAAAGGTGAAACTGAATTTAACATTAAGTGAGGTTTTAAAAAAAGTAACACTACCGACTTTAAAAAAAAAATATAGGATTACAGTACTGCTGATAATCATCATGAGTCTGAGCTCTGATATCAAAGTGGGAGTTTATTTGGTCTGTTTGTTGGATTGTGTGTGGGGAGCAAAATGCTCCACTTCTTTGGACACTGGGTCTATGTTGCTCCATTCTTTTGTACAGTAAATTAACAAAAAATGATGAGGGAAAACATTTGTAAAATATTGTGTCTGTGACTCCTTGTAAAATATTTTCAAATTGTTTATTACAGAGAATCAGTTATTAAATAATGTTCATATTTTTCACTTCAGAACAGTGTGTAATGTTTATTCTTAATGCAAAATCATACTACATACACAATGTTTCATATGAGTTTGTGCATAATCCAATGGAAAACAAAGTCATTCATAGTTTCATGCGAAACTATAAGTTTCAGTTACACATGGAACACAGGGCACATGTCCCATCGCATTTTGTTGAGGGTTTTTTTTTATCCACAACAATTTTTGGAAGATTGATCAAGATCATTCCACTATTTCTCAACAGTGGCGATGAATGGAACCAGAAGTAACATGTACAACACAAGTAAGGTTATTGTATTTACTGTTCAAAACACCCAATAATTACTGGCAGTGGAGGCCTAGTGGTTAGGACATTGCCCCTGAGATCAGAAGGTCGCCGGTTCAAGTCCCAGCCCATGCACCACTGAGGTTCCCTTGAGCAAGGTACTGTCCCCACTTCACTGCTCCCCGTGTGCCCGTGTGATGGGTTAAATGCAGAGAATAAATTTCCCACTTTATTTGATTTACCCAATTGCATTACATTTTAAAATTAAACAATACAAATGTGATTAAAGTGCATATTCCAGACTTTAAAGTTATGATTTATTGCATAATCACTTTCACCATGTAGAAATTAAAACACTTTCTATACCAGCCCGCTTAATTTCAGGGCATCATAATGTTAGGGACAATTGGCTTCACAGGTATTTGTGATTACTCAGGAATGTTTAATTGCTTCATTACAGCAGGGATAAGCTACGTAGGCTTCCCTCTACCATGTGAAGTCTGTAGTTGTCACTGTTCAACATAAGAGAAGTTGCTAAATGAAAGTCAAGGAACTTCTTATTAGGCACTTATCCAATATAAAAATATAAAAATAGCTGAAAAATACATTTTTGGGCAAAATCTTCTTTTAAAAAAAGACATCCTGTGCATCAGGCATCATATCTGTAAGCATTTAGTGTAAAATCTTTATGTAGCACTAAACTATTCAGATTCCTGTTCCCATCACCACCACAGTGAGCAGTTCTAACTCAAATTCCTCTAAAAATCAGTAATTTTACATCAAAACCCACAGGCCTCGTCAACATGTGCCTGGGTCCACATGAGCACGATTTAAAAAATCTGTCAACACAAAAGAAACATAAATCTAACCGTAAAGTCATATTGTCCAATCAGAAGCCTACAAGAAAGTTTCTATCAGCTGCGGTCACCCAACTGAAGTCTCTTCATATCGATAACAGGGCACTTTATGATATTAGAAGTGAAAACTTAGTTTATCACTGAAAATTGAGTTTCTGAGCATGGTCATTTTACTAAAGATTTATCTTCACGGATGTAAAAAGCTGTTTGAATTCAGAAGAAGCTGTGTTTAAACTTACACATATCAATCTTTTCATTCATGTCCTATGCAATAACATTTCTTCTGACAAATGAACTCTGCTGATCAATATTAAGTTTCAATACAGAATCTATAAAACATCACAAGAATCAGGAGTAAGATCAACAGAGCATTAAAAATGTAGTTAGCACTTCTTTTCTAGTGTTATTAATATTTACATTAGAAGACACCATTTTTGATTATTATATTGTGCTTTTGTGTAATTGAGTTTGTACTGAGATTATCAAGTTAAACAGCTATTCCTGCTGTAAAAAGTGCTCTCACAAAATAATGGAATGATTTAGCATGAAGGTAGAATTCTACCGTAATTCACTGTGGCTATGATTTTTTAAGAAGTTCCCTATTCACTTTAGTGTGTAGTAATGTGGTGAGTATTACACTATGACAAGGTTTGCAGGAACTCAAGGATGGATTTGTGCCAAGCCTCTGGGTCATCAAGATAGCAGGGATGCCCAGCGCCCTTCATTACCACCACTTTGTGATTGGGCAGGTTACTCAGATTCTGTAGAGATACTTCGCCTAACTGAGTGTCCTGGTCTCCATATACAATAAGAGTTGGAACCTATGGAGAAACACACATACACAACCATTTTTACAAGTACAGTTCTATGCAAATTTCCTTTGTCTCGAAACATTTATCTGGATAGTGTATTTTTACCTGTATGAATGCTAAATATCCGAAAACATATATAAATAAATATTAATACTTTAATATTGATATAGTACACTATTATAAACACTATAAAACCAATAATGAACTAATTAATATATTATTACAAATATTATATTAACAATTCATATTATTTTTCTGCAAAAGCAATGAATATGTCAATTACCAGATCACAAGAGATAATTCATTGGAATTTACACTGGTGTCATTCATCCCCTCCAACAAACAAACTGCCCTGATAAGTGGTGTTATATATCATTTTTGCCTCAGACTGTCACTCAGCACTGTATACAGGTTTCATTAAGTTGAATTTAAAATATAAAAAGATTTTTTAAGACATTTATGACTGAAATGTAAGTCCAATTTCACACCCACATGCGTAAAAAAGTAGAGTATAAAAGAAAAAAGGAGTCCTAGAATTACTTACAGAATAAAGTAATTTTTAGATTTAAACCTTACATTACTGCTTAAATGCCTGTATGTTTTCTGGAGAATTTTAGCTGATTTGATGTTCTTCTGATTTCTCGTGTGACTTCAGTGCTTTAGAGTCTTCTTGCCCAATGAGCAGTAGCTTCACACTGTGTTTAACTGGTTTTAACACTAAACGCATCATTGTTCTCAAGTCAGCAGGTTAAACCTGTACTCACCCCTGATACAGACTAACGTTCAGGCAAATAACTGGAGCTTAGAGAACCTTCTGAAACACCACATTACTTCATACACATAATCATCCATCTCAAACTATGGAGATATATTCAGAGCAGGTTGAACATCAGATGTCAGTCTCGCCTTGGTCTCGGTTTTGTCTTAAACTAGTCTTAGTTCAGCTACACCTGGACCTCTGAAAGAAAAAACTACAACATGGAACCAATATAAAATTAAACCCCATTAACTTGCCTCCATTGGTCCGGACCCTAAATGTGGCGAGAGGCGGGGGTGGTGAGCGATCATAACGTATCATTGGGGGGACATGGTTACGACACTAGCTCCCTTTTTTGCAGCGTTTGACGGTCATATGTGGCAGTAGAATGTAGTTAAACATATACTAACTGCTTTATGGTAATACTAGACTCCCACGAGGGACACTGGCGTTCAACTTTTTTTGTTGTGGCATTTGTCTGTCATATATGGTAGTAGAATGTAGTTAAACGTCTACTAAATGCTTTGCGGTAATACTTGACTCCCATGAGTTGGCTACATACGCGATGCTCATTCATGTTGCCGCATGCTGCTAGCACATTGCCAACTGTTAATAAAAGCCTCCGCAGCATCATTACATACATGAGTTAATCTGGCAGAAGTTAATAATGAGAAAACAGTGGAGGCGGCGACAGCAGTAGTAGCAGCAGCAGCCGACCTATAAAATTAGCACAACTGAGTGCATTCTAGGCTTTGTTTGGCGAGCTATAGATGGAGAAATGCATACACCGGACACATTGCATCGTGAGGTTGCCAGCGTAACAAGGTAAAAACAAGGTTGGCAAGGCTATTTGACTATACACAATATCTCATCAGAGGATTTTAAGCTACCACAAAATCTCATAATTAAAACATGTGCATGTTGACATTTAAGAACTAAACATAACCTTTTTAAGACCTAGTGCATAAAATCTTAACATTTTATAGATATTAGGCCATAAATTCAGAATTTTACATTTTCGTCCTTTCAAGACTCAGCAGAAACCCTGTGTATATTTGCCATAAGATTTGCAAAAGCGTAGTTAATAGCTAAGCTTTGCTCAGAGATTCAAGGAAACAGTTTCATAATTACATGCTGAAAACACAGTTTTATGCATACATCCAGTTTAATGACGGCCAGCATTGACAGTACACTTGCTTTACTACTACAGGGTAAATTAAGGTTCCCTCACATACACTTAGCTACTCACCTGTATGGCCTTGTACTGCTCTGCTCCAAATTTGTCTGTGCAGATGGGTGCTACGGGGATGTAGGCCTTCACCTGCTGCGTGTGCTGGAAGAGGAAAGGTAAGGAGTACATGCCACTGAGAGAGGGGCTGATCACCACCACAGGCCCCGTCTCCAGGGCCTCACAAACCTGCCTCAGAAAATCACCAGGGGCCGGTACACCCACTGGGGCAGGGGCCTCTGCAGCATGAGAATGACCCAGACCTGAAGAAACAGATAATGAGGTGAAAAGAGGTGTTCTGTTATATTTAGGCACATGACAATACAGAATCAATTACAAATGCTGCAGAACACCTGGCATTAGATACCAATCAGCCATAACATTAAGACCTTCTGCCTAATAGTGAGTAGGTCACAATTCTGACTCTGGTGCACTGTGTGTTCTGACCTCTCTCTATCAAAGCCAGCTACAACAGGAGTTCCTCCTTGCTAGCCTGCACTCCACACGGTCATCAGTAAGCCTTGGGTGCCCATAACCCTTTCACCAGTTGTCCTTCTTTGGACCACTGTCGGTAGGTACTAACTACTGCAGACCTGGAACGCTCCACAAGACCTGTTGTTCTGGAGATGCTGCATCACAAATATGCCCTCAGATCCTTACGCTCCTACTTACAGCACATCAACCTGCTGACATGCCATTTGCAATGAAATAACTAGATAGTCAATTTTATTCACTTCACCTGTCAGTGGTGTTAATGTTATGGCGGCTTACTGTACAACAATTGCACCAAAATTTGAAAACACTTGATCAGCACATGAGGAGCTTATTAATTAGTTAATGAATCAGTTGTGTTATACGAGGCAAAGCAAAGTTTGGATAGTGGGCAGACTTTAAACCCATACATTAAAATGATTGTTAGAATGCTTGGTTGGTGTGCCTCAAAGTAGGCGGGGCTACAAATGACTGACAGTATAATATATGTATATATATTACACTGCATGTACATATATGTCCTTAAACAATATATATGCTCAAAATGCCCATCAGTATATATTTTCTATGCTACAACAAACCATGCACCACTGTCTGGTTATTACATTGGGGTGTAACAACGAATCAATCTGTATTAGTAGCATCAACTAAAATAACAAAGGAGGTTATGTTCCCATATGATACGTGTCTTCATTCCACAATTAATTTGACTTAATTTTGCTGTGCGCACTATTTTGTTCTAAGAAGCTGTTACCTGAAAACTTTATTTGACCATAATAATAAAAGGTTATTCAGAATTAATTATCATAATTTGTTTGCATGTGTGATTTCAATTCAGATTGTAGCAGATTGTAGTACAAATGATCAAATTATTAGATACATGATTGAATTGTGATGAAACTTTACACCCCAACAATTAACCACTAATAACACACTTCTATGGCTTTGAATGGTGACCCATTCAAAACGACACGAAAACAATATCTGATGTCTGAATACATGAAAAGCTGCAGTGTTAGAGTTGATTTCATAGGCTTTTAACAATGTTCCTTACTTGGATACCAGCCATGAAACTTGTGAGGTCACAAAAACCACATTTACATATTTCCACCTATTCAGCCAGCAGTCATTTTTACTTTGACATTCATGGCATAGGGTGGTTTAGCCTGGACTGCTTTATGAACGGGGCACAGAACAATGCAGCCAAGCAGATCAGAAGTAAACTCACGTTGAGAAATGTTCCTTTTGAAATTCTCTTATGAATTTTGACACAAAGTGAATCACAGCCCATGCTTGCAGAGACTGGGCCTTTGGTGGATGCTTCTGTTTTACCTGTTACCAGCTCACCTGCTTATTGAGGACTTTCTTAAACCAAGAAAAATAAAATATTTTGAGTTTTGGTGATATTTCTAAATTCATTTAAGCTGATCAGTGAAAAAAAAAATAGGGTTATAGAATCACAAATTCTTGTTTGCTGCATTTTATGAAAAAAAAAAAAAAAAACTAAAACCCTAAAACCTGTGATGGCACAAAAACTAACACATTTAAATATATTCACCTATTTGGCCAGCAGTCCTAAAGACTTCAAGAGTGTTTCAGTCAGGACTGGTTTACAAATAAGGCACAGTACCAGACAACCAAGCAGATCAGAGGTCTTTTACATAGATTGGATTTAAAGGCCAATGAAAAATAAAAGGCTGTCTAACTCTAAGGACTTTTCTGTAATACACAGTACTGTGCAAATTATGATTGAAAGTTTTCACCCAACAAAACCATAATATTAGTATAATTGTAAATAGCATTAACACAGAGTTTAACACTGACTTTATGTGTGAATGTGTTGGCTTCACCATTTCCCTGCCTCTCCTCAATGAAGAACAGTGTTACTTGTAGTTGCCATCAAATCCCTGTCTCAATCAGTCCTTCCTTTCATTAAACCAGGTTTGAGGTGATGATTTTCACACCTCAATGCAATGGCAGGAGGCCCGGAGAAGAGATCTGGAACCAAAACTGTTCTTCTAACCAGCTCTCAACATATCAATGACTTTTACACATCGTTACACAGATGAAAACCTTGATCCTTTATACTGCTTTACTGTTGCTTATATTCAGAAAGAACCTTAATATTGAGATAAATGTCTTTAAACCATTTGGCTTTAAGACTTTTGCACAGTACTGTATTTTGGTATATATTGTGTAAATATTTTTTGTATTACTCATTGTTTCCCTCTATTTGATAACTTAATCTGCACCTTCTCAGTCTCGCGTGCAATCACATTTCACTAAATACTTTATAGTTATATGACCATGTATGTGAACCTTGATTCTTATGGATGAATTGTGGATATTTTTGGTGCATCAAAAGTGAATCTTCTGGTCGAAAAAACAGAAATGCATAAAGAATACAGTACATGGGTACTTTAGTAACTGTTACACCACTGTACCTGGTAAATCTACAGCCACAGCGCGACACCCCGCCGCAGCCAGACTGTGGAGGGTCCCGATTTTCAGCCAGTTTTCGGAGGAGAAGCGGATTCCGTGCAGCAGCAGGACGCAGAGCTTCGCCTTTTCGGAAGTGGGGAGAGCCTCTCGATAAAAGAGGGGGGGTCCGCACATCTCCACTTTCACCGTCCCGTCTGTTACTTCTACTGGCGACATGATGTCAGCGGCTTCTGCTGTAAACTTTCTCCGGCGCTTCCGCGTCCCAGAGTTAACAGAAATGGTCAAAGTTCACCTCAGACGAGCTGCTTCCGCCTACAACGAGCCAGTCTACTAGGACAGGAAATAGCTTGGGTCAGATAACTGGTCTGAATAGAAGCTCTGTTCTGCTTTAAAAAAGAAAAAAACAACATGCACTTCCGCTAAAAGTAGTGAAGAAATTTATGTGGCGTCAGTCTACTCATTCAGGTGAACAACATCTGAAGTCAACGATTCTCCATTTTTTCAGTAAATATTTTTTCTGCCGCACGTGATTGGTCAACTGCATGGCGTGGGGCAGGGTTACTTCTGACACAGCCCACACAGGGGCGGGGCCACAGCTGCTTTCTGAGCCCAATACTGTTTAATATCTATATAAGAGAATGGGCAAGAACGTTAGAACCAAAATCAAATTCCTGCTCTACGCAGACGACTTGGTTCTGCTGTCCCCCACAATCGAGGGTCTTCAGCAGAACCTGGTTCTCCAAGAGCATTACAGCCAGACCTGGCAGTAAACCTACTAAAGACTAAAGTTATGATATTTCAGAAAAAAATCCAGATCTCAGGGGCCTAAACACATGTTCACATTAGGAACTAATAAAATCAGTCACTGTTCAAACTACAGAAATTTAGGTTGCTAAAATCAGTTCTCCAGGGAAATTTAACCAAGCACTGATTGACCAGGAAAAGGATTTCTGTGCCATAAAACAAAACATTTTAGCAGAAATTCCCATTAGAATTTGGTTAAACATTTTCAGGTCAATACTTGAACCAGTTGCCCTTTATGGGAGTGAAGTGTGGGGTCTGCTGACCATTTAGAAATTTGAAAAATGGGACAAACATCCAAATGAGACTCTGCATACAAAATTTGGTAAGAAAAATGTAAAAGTACACAGAAGCACCACCAACAACACATGCAGAGCAGAATTAGGCCGATACCCACTCATAACAAAATCATAAAAAGGGTGATCGAAAATACAACAAATCTGATCAGAATGAACCATATTACAGCAGTGCTGAGAGAAAACTACACCACCTATTGGAAAACACAAACCAAATAACAAGGTTAAATGCAGTGTTATTTGCAGTGTTAACCAACAGTACACTTTAGCACAACCTGAGCACAGTGACTGACCGGAACCTGAGAACCACCCTGAGCAGGTACAGACTAAGTCAGCACAGTCTGGCTATAGAGAGCTGCAGACACAGGAGAACCTGGCTGCCTCAGGACAGGAGAACATGCCAGCAGTGCAGACTAAACACACCAGAGACAGAGCTGCACTTCCTGATAGACCACCCCAAATTCTCCAACACTGAGAGACTACAACACCTGATGGGGGAGCACACAGAGTTCTGCACACTCGCAGTTTATTACGTCCTGCCATTGTAAGAGCATATCACAAACACACACACACACACACGATGTAACAGTCGTTACAAGGAATGTACTTTGGTTGTAAGGATCCGAGAGGAACGGCATCATCGGCCGGGGGAAGTGACGGTTCTGATGCTCGTCCGTCCCCCCCGGGGTCGGACATACATATATATATTATAATATATATATATATATATATGTGTGTGTATGTATTAGGGGCATATTTTGTGAGCAAAGAGGGCAATTTTAATTTAATTCAATTCAATAAAACTTTATTTGTCCCCAAGGGAGAATTTGAGGGATGTAGAGCAGTGTTGCACAAACACATAAAATAAACTGAATAATACATGAATTTAAAAAAATTAATTAAATGAAAAGTAAATATTTATTCATTTATTTATTTATTATTTGAAATATAAGAATTAGATCAGACAAGTTAATGTTAATGCTGGAGCTTTAAGTGCCTCATAGGTAAGAACAGCAACTTTAAGTTTAAGAGTTTATAGCACCTGTTAAGTAATCTGGCTGCAGAATTCTGCATGTGCTGTTCGGTGGTGTAGTCTCCTGCTTATAAACACATGCATTAACGTTTCTATGTCTTGTGTAGTGATGAAATGTCTACAACTGGTGATGTTCCTCAACTGTAATCAATTTAACTTTGATACAGCAGAAACATGTGATATGAGTGATAAATCAGTGTCATATGACACCCAGATTATGGGTGGAGCTACTAAACTGGAAGTTCAAAGCCTCAACAGTGAAAGCGATGACAGTATTCCCAAGTTTATTACTGCCTCCAAACACCAGTACAATAAGCCACTTATATAACAAACATTTCATATAATGTATGTTTGTACATTAGTGATTCATTTTACATTTAATTTGACATTATTTTGATTAATAAATGAATTTAAGCAACAAAAAAGCAGAGGAGCCGTTTGGGAGCTGAAAGAGACGACTCTTTTTAGTGAGTTGAGAGATAAGAGCCGACTCTCTTAAAAGAGCCAGAATATCCATCACTACTAGAAATTATGGCGACTGCTTTTCCCATCCGTATTCATCCAAGCCACACCTTCTGCATAACGATTGGCTAGGAGTAGTTTTTGTTTTGTTTTGTTTTTTAAAAATAATTTAATTAACATATTGAACACAATACAAATACACATCAAAATGGCATAAACAACAATCAGGGTGGCAAGATACACTTCATATTAAAATTGTGTAAAATAACAAATAGGGAACATTGTCTAAAGACACATGGGGCATAAATCAGAAAAGTAATAGATGCTGGATTTCAGTTTCTGTGTAGAACCATATGAAAGATGTTTTACTATTTCTCCACTTACTATAGTGTATATATTTGTATATATATTAGTCTTATTTGTTCATTTCTTTTGTTCTGTCTGTTATCACTCTCCGGTGTTGAGCAGAGGAGGATGGGTACAACAGATGTTGTAAAGTTTTGCAGGCTGAATCACAAAAAAACCACATGTCCACCTCAAATTTAAATCTTCTCTTTAGAAATTCTGACACTGTTTAAACATGATAGATTATCTTAAAATTAGTTGTTTTGGGGTTGTTGTTTTTTTCATTTTGAGGGAAACAGGGCACTTAACAAATTTAGATAAAGCCTTTTCCAGGAGCAACTAATCCCCATTAAAAGTCTGTAAATGCTTTCCTGAGTTAAACCCGTGGAAAACAATCAATTAAAAATTTACACTAATAACCTTATTATTACATTTCCTATCATTTAGATTACAATTTCCAATTTTAAAGTTTTAAAGTGGATTAACTTCTTGGCTAGGAGTAATTGATTCGCCAAGGAGTGTCTGACTGCAGCCAATGGGAAAGAATCAGAAAACTTTATTCAACTGCACAGAGTGACAGACATGCAGACATACACACAAAATAAAAACAAAAATAATATAGGCATTTAGTAGCGGGTAGCAACTGAATAGCTGGCAGTGATGGCTCACACAGTATTGCACATTATACAATATTGTGGCGGAGCTAAGGCTTGAGGGGGCGTGCGTTGGTGCTGCACAGCCCCCTGGGTAATGTGTGTTTGTGTGTTAGACTGTGTTTTGGGGGGTTTACTGTTTGGGATTTGGGGTAGTTTGGGATTAATTTGTGTGGGTTTTGGGGTGGCTGGCTGAGCTCACCGTCATTGTGCAGACACCTCTGTGAGTTTAGCCAAAGCCAGGTTGGGTTTTGATGCCTGAATGCTCTGTGTGTGCTGTGCCAGTTGGGGACACACATGAGTTACAGTTATTTTTAGAACTAATAAACCAGTATGGACCGCTGCCCAATTCAAACATAAAAACATTGGTGTCCGTCTCCATTATTTCCTTCAATGATTATCCAGCCCAGAAAATTGTAAAATATAATAAGTTGGTTAAGTGAGTTTTGGCACAGTAGAATGGTGTTGTTAGCAGAAATTACATGGTGAAAATGAGTGAGGGCAGCTTATTAGGGGCATGAGTGACATTAGAGGGCATTAAAATGGGAGGAAGGGTTTTCTGTAGTGTTCAGTAGAGCATATCAAACTAGTTCATTTCTAAAGAAGCTTTTCTGTCCCACTAAAACACCGTGAAGTGGGTGATCAGCATTCTCAAAGACAGACAGTTTGCTCTCACAGCGGAACCAGCCTTCTTTATCAGTTTGTTTTGTTCTTATCACCCACAGCAGGGAAGACAGCGCTGGCCACCGCTGATTCATAGAACATGGGACTTACAGTATGCCCTGAATAACCTCCACCTCCACTTACATGATGGATATGGGGGTGATTGGAGATTGTGATCTCCTCAGGTCCAAAATAAGTTCTTTATTTTTAAAGAAATTGAACTGCAAGCAATCAGGACAAATAAAGAACATAAGCGATTATTTTTATATCTCATATATGATTACTTGAGAGAAAATGTGGGATCATTTGTTTAAATGGATAAACCTTAAAAAAATGAAAAATAATTGCACCTTTTTGAATACAAATAAGAAAAAGCAGCTTTTGCTGATTTTCTTCCACCATCAAGTCAAGTGAAATTTATTTATACAGCGCTTTTTACAACTGACGTTGTCACAAAGCAGCTTTACAGAGTTTATAGAATCCGGGTCCG
>JBBIGC010000104.1:21392454-21406317 GCA_037576955.1 Lepidarchus adonis
AGCACAAACGTAGCACTAACGAATGAGACTATTCTGACTAGATTTGGACGATGTGGGGGGGCCAGCTTCACGGAGGTATTTCACCTCCCTGGTTTTCCTCTGAGGGTTTCTCCCTCTTTTCTTGGTTTACTGGTTTCTTAGTTCTGTAGCTTAGGTTTTTGTTTCCTTTATTTTTTTTGTTTCATTTCTCCACGGGTTAGGAGAGAAATACACCCAGGCTGCCAACACGATTAGCCCTGCCTTTGCTCACCTTGTAGTGCCACCGAGCGTGACGCCTGGGTTCGATCCCTGGGTGTTTCCTGTTTTCTCTGCGCACTGCGCACACCCGACCTGGGAACGCTACAAAAACCCTCCAATGTGGCTGAACTACAACAATTCTGCATAGATGAGTTTGGCCCAAAATTCCTCCACAGCTGTAAAAGACTCATTGCACTTCTTTCAAACACTTGATTGCAGTTGTTGCTGCGAAGGGCCCAACCAGTTATTAGGTTTAGGGGCAATCACTTTGTCACACAGGGCCATGTAGATTTATATTTATTTCTACCTTAATAATAAAATCCTTCACTTCACAAAAATCATTTTGTGTTTATTTGTGTTGTATTTGACTAATTATTTAAATATGTTTGATGATCTGAAACATTTAAGTGTGACAAACATGGATAGAAAATAAGAAAACAGGAAAGAGGCAAAAACATTTTCACACTGTAAATCACATGAACCTTTATTACCATAATGTCACACTCTCTGTAGGATCTCGTAGATGACTATGAAGAAACTATGATAACGCTTCTAAGATGATAATCTCTGTTTTTGTTGAATATTGCTAAATACAAAATTACATGTTCATGTTCAATTTTTTAAAATGTTAAATCACAGCAAAAAAAAATCACACCAGGGCAAATTCATACTCAAGTCTTTCATTGTAAGAGTAATATAATGGAGGTTCCCATAGTCCAGAGCATTATTGTTTGACTATGGAAAACACCAAAATTCAGTTAACAGAAGTGAGTGATTATTTGTGATTGTGAACACACCAAACTACAAAGAAATGCACTTTTTTTGGCCAAAGAACACAAACAGCTAAACCCACACCAGCAGGAGCTTACAAAAGGTGAGTTATTCAGTATGTATTGTATATTTGATTTAATATTCTCATTAAATCAGTAGATTTAATAAAAAAAATAAAATAAATAAATAAATAAACATGCAGAGCCAGTAGGTTTAAGTTATAGGCCCTGTGGTAAAGAGAGGGGGTCAGTTTTGGTGATATAGTCCATTGTTTTCTAGATATCACTGAACTTATAAACGTGTGTGTGTGTGTGTGTACCGACAGTCCATCGCAGTGCCCTGAATGATTTCCAGCGGTCCGAGGGCAGAGAGCTGGTTCTGAAGTCGTGGAACGCAGATCGTCTGACCCTGCTGCCAGGCATCACTCTGGAGGAGTGCGCCAAGCGCTGTTCCCAAAGCCTGGACTGCAGGTCCTCCAGTCTTCTTCTCTTCTCAAAACCATCACAGTTATACATGTCCTCCTATTCAGACAAATGCAGCCAGGGGTCATAAAAACCCGGTCCAGTTGACCATGGAAAAGCATATGAAAAAATTAGTGAAAAAGTCAAACGTTCTAGAAAAAGTAGTCCTGAATGATTATTTCAACAATCACCTTGTTTCCTTTAAAAATGAAGTGTTAGGCTATCTATCAGACCTTTTCTCACACAGATAATATTCCCAGCTGCTATCTATGAGAATTATATTAAGTTCAAGTAGGGCTTTATTGTCATATTAAGCATTTACATTGAAGTGCACAATAAGACAAAAGAACTCCCGCAAGGATGACAGCACTTCAGACAGATCACACAAGGATGAATGGTGTGTGTGTGTAGGGAGGGGGGTTAAATAATATCAGTACTATATAAATACACTAAATACACAAATACTTATATATATATATATATATATTAAAAGGAACTTGGGGAGGGAAGCACAACAGGGAGACTATAAGAAAAACAGCAGTTATTAGTGTAAACATGCAATATATAGCCCAATTCCAGTGCAAATATAAGCAAATGTATGCATTGAGTTGAGGGAGTAAGGATGTACATATGGACGAGACTAATTGAAAATAATCTGTAGAAAAGAGTGGGAGCCTTCTCTGTCTATTTACACTGAAGTTACTATAAGGAGTGTTTCAGCTTATACTCCTTTTCCAGTGATACAGGACATAACACAAGGCAGCCAATCAGAACAAAGTTTATTTACACACACAAAACAGAATAGTGTGAACTGCCCAGGTAACATCTGGTCAGTGGTGATCTTACCATGTCCGTTTACAGTAATGGTCAAGGTAGAATGGCTCAGAATTGTCTATAGGTTTTAAGGCGGGTAAATAAACACTGGAGGGAGCAGAAAACAGTTTATCTATTGGATATATATGTTTATAATAATATTATTATAAATAATATGTCAATGTAATAGAGGGTATGCACTGATATCCACCACAACACACCTACTCAGTCAGACTGCATGCTGCAATATGGCTGCAGGGGAAACTGCTTTACTGATTATTAACTGCTTAAATTAAAGACACTTGGAGTTGACAGTGATCCTTACAACTGACGAAAGAACCTATTGGCAATGGACACTGATATGAGGCCAGGAATCAGAGTTCCTCACATCTGTCTTATATGTATATGATCATAACTCCTGGGCAAAACCTGAAGACATACAATACCAAGGCAACCAATCAGAACACATATCAGTCTTAAAGGAACAGTAACAGTTAGTCTTTTTCAGCATCACAAAGCGCTCTGGGTGCAGCTATGTGCTTTTCAGAGTGAAAGGAGCACAGAAACAGCATTTTTTCCCACAACTTAAACATTTTCAGTACATTACTGTAAACATGTAAAACACTTTTTGAGTGAGACAACTTGTGCACAAGAAAGCATTTAGCAACTGGTCATGCAAAAATGATACAGCGATTAAACCTAAACATAGGTTATGAGCCATATAATCACCATAGAAGAGCTTTGCCACAGAATGGGAGGAGCCTCATGCAAATACACACCTGAGGTGTGTCTGTGTGGAATAGTAAACATTACCTAAAGCTGCATAAAGCTTTCTACCACAAAACTTCATTGGAGCAATCAGCACCTTTGGGCTGAAATGGGACACATCATTACCCAACCTCACTAACACTTCGCTGGCTGAGTGGAAACCCCGCAGCAATTTTCCAACAGCCAGTGGAATTTTTTCCAGAAGAGTAAAAGCAGTAGCTACAGCACAGGGAACAAACTTCCTATTGCTCCATTAATACGACATCTGAAATGGTCCCTACTCTCGCTGAGCTTGTCTGAGCACAAATCAGAAAATAATATATCAAAATGATAAAAACAGACAGGGTATTAGCAATTCATTTATACATTTTCAATGTTTAATTCAATTAAATTCTGTTTCATTTCTATAGCACGTTTACAACTGACATTGTCACAAAGCACAAGAGCCCTTAACAAGCCAAAGCGACAGATGTGAGGAAAAACTCCCTAAACTGTAGGAAGAAACCTTGGGAGGAACCAAGACCCATCTTCCTCTGGTCGAAACTGGATATTGATAACAGACAAAATAAAATAAATAAATAAATACAAAAGAAATAATAATTAAAAAAATAATAATATTAATAGTCTTTTGGGCGCCTGGATCTATTGTTTTTAAATAAAATTTTTTATTGTAATCAAAAAATTTAAATTACTGAATATGTTTGTGATGTCAGTGGTGAAACTATCCACATCCTTACCGAGCTGAAGTAAGTTGCAAGTAACACATTATAAAGAAATATGTTATTGTAATTCAACTACATTTGCCAGTAATTAATAATTACTAAATAAATAAATTACTAATGTAACAGTTTCAAATTAAGCATAGTAATTACATTTATTGACATTTATTTGAATTTGTTGGTTTGATCTTATGTGAAAATGTGAATTAACAACAGCTCAATTAGAACAGAATAGAATATATTGACAGGTATAACACCATTGGGTTTAGCTTCAGTACATGATGCTATAATGTTACAAATAATTAAGGGTAAATGTATTTTTAAAAGAGTCATAGTATGATGAGTGATGGTAATGACAGTATCAGTAATAAGTAAATATAATAGAAGTAGATAAATGACATTAAGTAGTAAATAAAGTGTAGACAGTGTGATAGCAATGCAAC
Source organism: Lepidarchus adonis (assembly GCA_037576955.1). Lineage (NCBI taxonomy): Eukaryota > Metazoa > Chordata > Actinopteri > Characiformes > Lepidarchidae > Lepidarchus > Lepidarchus adonis. Next base: position 21,396,667 of record JBBIGC010000104.1, read on the forward strand.
AGTAGAGTAGAAATAGTAGAAATTGGCCCAGAATTACATTTATTTACTCATTCTAACCATGCAAATATCAGTTTTTGCTATTTGCCATTTACAAGTATAAAGATAAGGTTTATTTATAAAAGACAGTTTAAAGCAGTTGTACAACAGTAAAATACAAAATCAGTCATTATAATACAAAGATCCTAGAATTAGAAAATCTGAATAAAATAAAATAATGTAATAAAATGATATAAAAAATAATAATTTGAAAAAAGAGAGAAAATTAATAGAATAAGAAACATCACATAGAGATTGCTCAACTCTCTTCAAAATCCTGCTTAAATAAGTAATGCAAACATGACTTTTCACAGTTTGAAAGTAAATATTTGTCTTTGTGAATGTACCTCATCACACAAAGTGCACCACAGTGTAATGTGACCTCCCCAACATCCATAAGTGGAGCAGCAGGGAGCTCCTGGGCAGTGGTGTAGTGTTGCAGTATCTTGCTCAATGGTACCTCAGTGGCACCTGGGCTGGGACTTGAACATGCAACCCTCTGATCACAAGGTTCTAACCTCATAAGAGTTTTAGTAGAATTGTTGGATGAGCAGGTGTCTGGATTGTTCAGAATCCAGAATAACGTAAAATAAGTCAATGTTCTCTGTTAAATAAAGCACAATAAAAGCAAGTACTGAAACTAAATTATACATTATATTGTACATCATTTCCTGACTCCATATATGTTCATACAGAGTTTTATAGCATGTCGTCTCAGTAGAGAAACAAGCTTCATCACGTTTACTTTACGTTTCATTTCCAGAGCCTTTAACTATGAGTTTCGTCCGTCTGTTATCTGTAAGCACCTGCCCTGGGTGGACGACGGAGACAATGCAGAGGTGAAGAGAAACGTCAACTGTGATCTGTATGAAATGAAAGGTGAGCTCTAATGCTAAACTGGACAAACTCACAGCACATTTAAAATGGTCTAATCATTATTCAAACATTTGGACTCAATGTTCTCCAAAAGAAAAATAATCTTGTTGCAGATGAGTAAGACGTTAAAATCAAGTTCATTCAGACTGGTGAATTGATCTGGAGATTATTTGTCAATCACTGAGAAAGCTGTAACCATTTAATACCAGAATGCCTCTTAAATCTTAACCTGCTGAAATACATATCATTAAAAAATTATAGTACAGAGATAATTACAGCTTATTATTTGACCCCTCACTGATTTTGTAAGTTTGCCCACTGACAAAGAAATACACAGTCTATAATTTTAATTATATGTTTATTTTAACAGTGAGATATAAAAAATCAAAAAGATAATCCAGAAAATCGCATTATAATAAACATATAAATTGATTTGCATTTCATTGAGTGAAATAATCATTTAATCCCCTACCAACCAGTAAGAGTTCTGGCTCCCACAGACCAGTTATATTCTCCTAATTTCAACTCCTCACCCACACTAAAGACACCTGTCTCAACTAGTCATCTGTATAAAAGACACCTGTCCACATACTCAAACAATCAATCAATCAGACTCTGACCTCTCCACCATGGGCAAGACCAAAGAGCTGTCTAAGATTGTAGCCTTCACAAGGCCTACAAAACAATAAACAAGAAGCTAGGTGAGAAGGAGACATCTGTTGGTGAAACTGTTAGAAAATGAAAGAAACACAAAATGACCATGAATCGACCTTAGTCTGGGGCTCCACGTAAGATCTCACCTCATGGGGTGAGGATGATCATGAAAAAGATGAGAAATCAACCTAGAACTGTATGGGAGGAGCTTGTTAATGATCTCAAGGCAGCTGGGGCCACAGTCACCAAGAAAACCATTTGTAACACACTATGCCGTAATGGGTTAAAATCCTGCAGTGCCCACAAAATCCCCCTGGAAAAGAAGGCACAAGTGAAGGCCTGTCTGAAGTCAATGAACACCTAAATTATTGTGTGCTTGGGGAAGATTCTGTGGTCAGATGAGACCAACATCAAGCTCTTTGGCATCAACTCAACTCCCCATGTTTGGAGGAAGAGAAATGCTGACTATGACCCGAAGAACACCATCCATACTGTCAATCATGGAGGTGGAAACATTATGCTTTGAGGATGTTTCCATGCTAAGGGCACAGGACAACTTCACTGCATCGATGGGAGGATGGACAGGGCCATGTACCGTAAAATCTTGAGTGACAACCTCCTTCCCTGAAAATGAATCCTATAGAAAACCTGTGGAGGGAGTTGCTAAGCGACAGCCTCGGAACCTTAATGATTTAGAGTAAAGAGGACTGGACCAAAACTCCTCCTGCTATGTGTGTAAACCTGGTCATCAACTACAAGAAACGTCTGACCTCTGTGCTGCCAACAAGGGTTTTGCCACCAACTAAGTCGTTTTGCTAGGGGATTAAATACTTATTTCAATCAATGAAATGCAAATCAATTTGTATATTTTATATAATGTGATTTTCTGGATTTTTTTTTTATATTCTATCTCTCACTGTTAAACCATTATTTTATTAAATCATTAAATCATTATAATATAATCATTAAAATTATAGACTGCTTATTTTTTTCAGTGGGCAAACTTGAAAATGTTTTCCTCCACTGTTGTATTTGTGTATTATTGCATATTGTAGACAGAAGTAAAATTTGAGAAGTATTAAAGGGGAATTTCACTAAGTGCAGTGACTTTTGTGAAAGGTAGAGTCTGATTAGACACTATTCACTTCATTTAGTTTGGAAAATAAATGATTACTCTAAATATGCAACTTAATAAATTCAATCTGTTCCGTTTTAGTGGTAAAATTGTAGAGAGTTTAGAGGCATTGTTGATGGAAATGAGCAGTTCACTCAGATGCTACTGAACATTACCGACAGGGCTGACTGAATGCTATCTGATGTTAAATAGTTTTATGTAGAGGAACTGTTGTAATTTCTTTACAGTGGTGGTGAATGGAACCAGGGGTCATTGTGTCTACAATGCCAATATAGGCATAGTGTGTATTGTCTAAAACTAGCAGTGAACCTACACATATATTTTGAGCCATATGTATTATGTTGATGATGGGAAAATATCTATGGGAAAATCTATGGCAGTTTTATTTAATAAAAAAAACTAAAACTAAAACTAAATCTGAGGTAACTATGTCTGATCAATCCATTTGAATTTAGGGAGTCTCTCCAGAATTTAATGTTCAGTAATTCAATTAAACAGTAATTCATACTAAGCAGCTCTGTATATCTTAACGACTGAATGATGCATTATGAATTATGGAGTTACCCCATTCGTAAATTTTAAATATTTTTGAATAAATTACTGTATAAAATTAATAACTTATGTTGGTCTATTTTTGGTTATAATATTTATATAAAAATAAAAATTAGATTGAATAGTGTTGAACTGTACTGTATGTTTGAGAACTATGAGTTATTGTAAGTGTTCTTCTCTGTCCAGTCTATGTCAGGAAGTGCATTGTGGGTAAAGGAGAAGACTATCGGGGAAAGGTGTCAAAGACCCAGAGTGGGCGAACGTGTCAGCAGTGGTGGTCAAAGTTTCCTCATGACCACAGGTAAAATAATGCAATTCAGATTAATCTGTCAGTGGAATTTTTTCATACTGTGATACATCAAGGAGGGACTAATGGAATGTTTTTGCTATATTGGTGAAAGGTAAAAACATGATTATTGATTTGTTTTCTTTGTTTTTCTCAGGACCTGAGGATTTCTGTTAAATAAAAAATTACATACTGTAAATTTTGGTACATGCATATTGTCATGGGTGTAGTATTTACACTGCATGTAGTACTCCTATATTGTTGTAAGGTTTTGGTTGGAAATATTATTGCGTGGTTGGTATAGTCGTTAGCACTGTTGCCTCACAACAAGAAGGTCCTGGGTTTTGAGATTCATAACCAAACTTAAGGCCTATCTCTGATTGCCACCATTAATATTACTTTTCTCCTCCCACTGGAGCATGACAACATCAGATATTTTTGACCGCTTTCAGAAAATCCTGTCCACACGAGCATGTTTTGGAAAATATCTCCATCCACACATAAACGCAAAAATGATGTCAAACACTGTCAAAAGCCAAACAGTCTTGCGTAACCTCACCTCATCAGTTAAATTAAAATCCGTACAACTTTTTAAAAACACTGACAGGTGACCTCAGTTTGGTCTTGTGAAGTCGAAAGCAGGTCACAAAGAGACAGCAGTGTAGTCCTTGACCGAGAAAATTCTTTCGCCATTCTTGTGGAAGCACAAGTAGTTTTCAATGTTGTCCCACCAACCACCGTTCCGACCAGATCTCGTGCAAAAACAGTTGACGCCGTTGGCAGCGGGCGCTCGGTTGTAACGTGTTGAATATAGTAGCAACATCTGAAGCTCAGTCTGGTGCTTGTAACTGTGTGTGTATGTGTAAAAGTTACGAGCGACAGATTGCTATCGGTCTCTGCCATCGTAGAAAATGACCTCACTCATTAAAACAAACACGGTGCACAGTGTGACGTCGAGGGGAAGAAGTCACACAGAGAATTCCTTGTCCACACTTCAAAAATGTCCACCATAAAAGCTCAGTTTTTTTAGCGATCAAAATGATGTGTGGACGGAAGAATACCCAGCTACGTGTGGATAGGGCCTCTGATTCACGCTGGGACGATTTAGTGGGATGGTCCCTTGCTCACGCTTACCTCTTTGGTACTTGGCCTGGGACTTCTGATTACAAGGGCAAGGTCCTCACCCCTAGGTCACCTCTGCCCACAGAATCACATTTAATAACTATTTTTATGGTGATGGTTTCCTGGTTTTGGGAACAGATGGACCCCTGCCCCAACTAACGGCCTGGAGCTGAACTACTGCCGTAATCCAGACGGGGATCGCATTGGACCATGGTGCTACACTACAGACCCAGAGCGCAGATATGAGAGCTGTAATATCCCCCACTGCAAAGATGGTACAGTCCACAGGTCACACTCATGAGATGATTCCATAATGAGATGGAATAAGTGAAAATGCTAATGTATGTCTTCTCTGTAAGAGGTGTGCATCACCTGTAATGGAGAGGACTACAGGGGTCAGGTGGACCACACTGTGAGTGGACGAGAGTGTCAGAGGTGGGACCAGCAGTATCCCCACCAGCACATCTATCAGCCAGAGAAGTACGTAGCACCTCACTGTCCCCGACATCTTATATCATCACGATCCTAACAAAACCTCATATCTCCAAGTCTTTAAAGCCGGGAGGGAAAAAACATTTCCAGATTAATTCATTTAATGTGTTGATTGTCAACATTTCTGTTTGTCTGTTTCTGTTCTCTACAATAGGGCTGTCCAAAAAAAATTATAAGGCTATAAATGGTGATATTTATTTTCACAATATATTATATTGATTTTTGCTTTATTGAATAACTTTTTTCTGGGGGGAAGAATCATGTTCAGCCTGTTTGTGAAATACAACCAGGCGTTTTGCTCCTGTAGATGTAGCAGAAATGCCACTTAGCATTTCTGGAGGAGTGAGAGTCTGTAGCAGGGGTGTCTAGCTCTGGTCCTGGAGGAGTGGGTGATATGTTTCGCCCTTGTGTTGAGATTTAAAGACTGTCAAAGTGTTTTAGCATGAAATGGTTCATTGTTATACAGTATTTCGTAACTCTGGTCCTGGACGCCTTTCTGTTCTGCACGTTTTAGAATTTCCACTGCTCCTACCATACCTGATCCACCTGAAGTGCCATTGTGAACACACTCCATTGCACAAAATGCACCACAGTGAAATGTGACCATCCACATGTGGAGCAGCAGGCAGCTATCACCAGCACCCGGGAGAGGGTGGTACCTTGCTCAAGGGTTCCTCAGTGGTACCTTAGTGGCATCCTCTGTTCACAAGTGCAAAGGGGTCTAACCAATAAGCTACTCCTGCCCACCAATCAGCTATGGACTGTATGTGCAAGAGCAGAGAAAATGCTAAATTGTGCTGTATGGGGTCTTCTAGGACCAAGGATTGGAACTACTGTTGTAGAGAGTTAGATTTTTGTACAATGGTGATTATAGGAACCAGGGTTCACAATATCTAAAACACAAATACAGGGAGTCCTCGACTTAGGACAGGATTCTGTGCCTCACTGTGTGTTGTAAGTCGAATATTGATGTAAGACGAAACCCACTGCATAAGCGTCTACCGTTTTGCCCTGAGGCCATTCCTCTGTCAGTCCACCAGAGGGAGACAGTCACCCACCTGATGCTCTTTATTGCATTTTTAGTATTTTATTAAAAGTACTTTTCACAAGTCAAAAAACAAAATGGGGTTTGGGGCAGCGTCTTAACCACACATTTTCATAAGTTCTCTGTACTTCAGTATATTTAAATAATGTTTAATTCTATGCCATTTTCACACTTCCCCTTGTTTGTGTGGGTTTCCTCCAGGTGCTCTGGTTTCCACCCACTGTCCAAAGGCTTGTGGTTTAGATTGACTGGTTACTCTCAATTGCCCAGTCATGAATGGTTGTCTGTCTGTGTTTTGCCCTGTACTCTTGTGCACGTAGTCAGGGATTGTAAATACAGTCTTTGTGCTGCAATAGTGTAAACACCGCTTTGTGGCTTCAGGCAGTGTATACAGAAACATTTCATGTAATTGCTTTCTACAAAAGAGCTTTTAGAGGCATTCGATTTTTCAGACGTCTGGTTCCATTCACTGTGAATTGTTCTGCAAACATGTCATACAGAAATAAGAGTGTATCATCTCAATGAGGGCTGTTCTGCAGATACCCCGATAAGAGTCTGGACGATAATTACTGCCGGAATCCTGATGCCTCACCTGTACCCTGGTGTTACACCACTGACCCAGAGGTGGAGAGAGAGAGCTGTGATATCAGCAAGTGCTGTAAGTCTTTCTAAAATTTAACTTGGCTCAACTCTGAGACACACACACACACAGATATTTATTTCATTTGACTGACACTCTGTCCCGATATTCTATCTCCCTCTAACAGCGGAGGTTCCCAAGCGGCGCCTGCGCTCCGGCTACACCACCAACTGTTTTCGGGGCAGAGGGGAGGGTTACAGAGGCAAGGTGAACGAGACCACCTCAGGAATCCCCTGCCAACGCTGGGATGCACAGTACCCGCATGAGCACCCATTCTATCCTCACATCTACGAGTGCAAGTGAGTTCTAAGCTGAGAGTGGGACTGTGTTAGTCTTCAGTTTTCCGCTAGGTTCTATGTGTGTGTGACTTTGTTCCTGTTGGTGGAGACGAAGGGGATTCATGCTTCTGAAGTAAGATACAGATACATTACTGTCTCTGGGCTTCAGAAACTGCCTGCAGAAACTCTAAAACTCTATATAAAACTACATTAGCTGTATTATTTTTCATCTTATGATAGATAAGACAATAAAGAACAGAAGAGTCTTATAATGTTATAATGTTCATAAGGTAGACATTGACACTAGACCTGGACGCCCACTTTCCTCGAGACAACAAAAGGCTAAAAGATTACAGAGGGGGAAACTGAAGTCATTGCTTTGGATGAGCAGCGAATCAGCGTGGTAGAGAATACAAGATTTTTCAATGTGCACCATCCCATCAACTCCCTTCGATTTTAGTAGCTTTAATGTACAGTCAAACCCTGTTATCTTGTCACCCGTTAGCTCACCAACCTCACCTCTCGCCATGAAAGGCTGCAGAACAGATTTCCTTCCATGTCATTTACCTCGTTAAGCTGCCAACCTTGCCTCTCTCCCTTGCCATAACACACAATATGTCTGGTGTATGTGTTTCTCCATCTATAGCTTGCCATACTTGGGTATTTTTTCATTATTAACTTATTCCCAATTAACTCCTGCATGTAATGATGCTACAGAGGCTTTAATAACAGCTGGTAACATGTATGAATAAGTAGCATGCATATAGTGAATTCCAGTGTCTCTCATGAGAGTCCCATATTACTGTAAAGCATGTAAGCATTCAAGTGCATTTTACTACTGTATATGACAGACAAATGCCACAAAAATAAGAAAAGGGAGACTTGTAGAGGGTGCTGTGAAATCGTTACCTATGAAAATACAAATATCTGATCAGGACAGCTGGCACTGTTGGTCCAATGCATAGGACTGCCAGCTATCATGGTTTTGACAGGGGACTCTTGATTTTGGGACTTTTTTCAAGTCCTGTAGAAAACGAAATGCACTTCCAGGACCATGGTGCAGCATCAAGCAATAAAAGAGTACACAAGATATTACAAAACAGGATAGGACAGAACAGAACACATCCCTTAAAACCTCATATTTGTGCCACTTCAGGTTTGTAATGTGAGCGTAGCCTCATTGACTAGCCCAGGAGAGTCAGTGTCCAGCACAGTTTAGAAGTTTCCCTCTTCATACACACTCACGAAGTTAGGAAGTTAGGTAAGTTGAACCAGGTGTGTTTAAGCAGAAAACCACTACACTGTGCTGGACAGTGGCAAAAGGAGTGGCTGTCCTGGGCTAGCGCTCAAACCTAAAGCCAGCCTGGTCTATCAGAGAGCAGTGAGTCTTCAGCTACTTCTTCACTGAAGATCTTCAACTTCCTGTCTAACTCACTCCTTTTGCTTCACTGTCAGAGGACTGGAGGAGAACTACTGTCGTAATCCAGATGGCTCAGAGGCGCCATGGTGCTTCACATCAGTGCCCGAGATGAGAACGGCTCTCTGCCTGCAGATCAAACGCTGTGCTGATGACATCGAAGCTGAAGGTGTTGTATCAACGTCGTGCCCCCTGGTGGCTGAAAGTGATCTTAAAGTGGTCTGGCTGCTAAAGAGAGATAATTCACACTTTTTGTGATGCTGAATAATAATGATTAATATCCAGAGTACAACAAAAGTGAAGAGCAAATCTTAACAAATTAGCATAAATTAATACATAATGTGATTTCTTCACTTGTTCAGAGAATTCATGGAATATTAAATAAAATATGTAAAAGTACTAGTATTATTTATTCACATTATTCATTTTTGTATTATTGCATAGAAAATAACAACTAATGTGAGTACATTTTGAATGGTAATGTATACTAGTTTTTTTATGTCCTTCTGACCATCCTAATAATAATCCTGTTGTTGTTGTTGTTGTTGTTGTTTTTGTCAGATTGCTATCATGAAAATGGCAAAAACTACAGAGGTGTTGTGCGCAAAACCCGAAAAGGAATCCTTTGTCAGAAGTGGAGTGCCAACACACCTCACCAGACTAAGTAAGTCCAGCTGTACTGAGGCTTTATCTGAGTCTAGGACAGTAGTAACATGCAGCCTTCATTTGGGAAGAGGAAGTGTACAGACGAACAGACATCCAGATGGATGGATGGATGGATGGATGGATGGATGGATGGATGGACAGAAAGAAGAACTTCTAGACAGGCAATAGAAGAATATCTAGACAGAACAGACAATGAAGGAAGGAAGGAAGAATAGAAGGATGAAATGATGGAAGGAAAGAAGGAATGAGGGAAGGAAGGAAGGAATAAGTGAGATATGGGATATTAGGAAGTAGGCTGTCTTTGATCACGACTACTAAGTCAATGAAAAACTAATCCGTTGTGATGAAGTGCCCTGTGTCATCCAGACAATAGCCCCGTTTACATGGACACTTTTTTGCACTTTTAATCCGATTAAATACCGAAACGGGGCTAGTGTCACGTTCTGCTGTTT
>JBBIGC010000104.1:21410133-21430692 GCA_037576955.1 Lepidarchus adonis
CTCAAGGGTACCTCAGTGGTGCCTGGGCTGGGACTTGAACCTGCAACCTTTAGATTTCAGGGGCAAAGTCCTAACCAAAGTCCTAACCACTAGACCTAACCACTAGGCCACCACTGACTTTGGACACAGACAACCAGAAGAGTGGCTGGGAATCCAAGAGAGCAGAATAAGCCTTGATTTCTCCATGTAACTTAACAATAGCAATAATTCTGATTAATTCAGATGGTCCAGCTATGTCTATATGACAAAAAGAACTTGGTTTGGAACATCTTTTGAAGAAAACTGGAAAAATCAGTGAGTATGTGAGCATGACGACAACAACAGAATTAACCTGTTAGCCTTAGTTTGCATCTCACAGTCCAGCAATTTGGTGATGGGAGGACTGCTAGCATTCATTCATTGTTAAATGAGGCAGATATTACATCTGATATTGAGTACCTTAGCATGCACATAATCTGATAACTGGAAAATATGATGTTGGCAGTTAAATTATCTGATAATGAGTCACATCACTCAGTAATCAGATCTCTTTGTAAATACAAGATCTACCTTTAGTTTGGCGAGTTGACAATAAACACAGCACACGTGGTGTAAAAATCAAACATGGCAGTTTTCTTAAATGAAGTATGTAAGTTGCCACCTTTTTGCAGTGTTTCATCAAATGTTTTCTGCTTTCCAGGTACTAAATTGTTTCTAATCTCTCCATTTCTACCCATTAGCTAGGACTTCACCCATGTCACAGTACCATTATTAGAGGAAGTCATGGCCTTATGGTTCGAGAACTGGGTTTGTGGCCAAAGGATTGCGGGTCTGATTCCCAGAACCAGAACAAAGTGCCCTTGACCAAGTCACCTAACCTCTACTGGTCCCAGGGCGCAGCTACAATGGCAGCTCCAGGTGTATGTTCTCACTGCCTCTGAAGGAAAAAAGGCAGAGACAAATCCCACCATGTGAATTTATACAGTATAAACTATTATTACAGGGGGTCCTCGACTTACAAAGTACTGGACTTACTTGTCTCCCTCTGGTGGAATGACAGAGGAATGGCCCCAGTGTAGATGCTGTAGATGCTTATGTAGATGCTGTAGATGCTTATGTGTCGTAAGGGTTTTGACTTACGACACATGATGAGGAATGGAACCATCGTAAATCGAGGAACCCCTGTATTTATTATTACTCCCAACTCAGAGAGGGAAGGCTGAGAGAAACTCCACAACAGATTTCAAAGAGAAACTGCCGATTCCGATGCATTCATTAGCTATCAGACACTTGGGTTAAGTAATGGCGGGGCTCTTGTGTGCTCCCCAGTCATGGATGGCTGTGGCTGTGGCCGTAGAGCTGACTGTTCCTCAGGAGCTGGCAACTCTTCTTCATCTGGTTTTGTTTCTGCACATATGCAAAAACAAATGCAATACACTATAAATCCCTTCCCTCAGCTAATATGCAGGTGTATATACTGGATATGTAGAAAAGCTGAGAAATGAAGTGAGATAACTGAAGTGAGAAATGATCAGATAACTGAAATTTGATGACAACCATATAATTGGTGTACTCCCCGAGTACCGCACACATACTTATTTTAAATGATGAGATGACTGTATCCTATGCCCCTGCGTTACAGCACATCAACTACAGCTTCTAAACATTTGACATCTTGAGTACATTTATGAAATTATGAAATACATTGTGTACTTCATCATCTCGTATAAAAACATATTTCTGGGTTTGAACAAAGTTTGAAACTACTTTGCACATACAGCTTTCCTTTATGTCCCCTGTGTTATAAACACAAAGTACATTCATCACATATGCTGTGTTATTAAAGATCAAATTTCATGCATTTATTTCAATTTGACTGGGCACAGGACAGCAATTGGAACCTACCTGCACTGATCACTGGATGAATGCAATGGTCACCACGATGACCCTGCTCCATAACGCTTTGCTGTCATCTCGATAAGGCAAAGAACATTTGTTGAATGCATTTTTTCTAATCAGGGGTTGATGAGGTAATTTGCTGCTGTTTTTATCGGCAAAACTCACTACTTCTCACACCAAACTGCCACCTGTGACCAGTGAGAAGATAAACGTAGACCAGGGGTGTCCAGTTGATTGGAGATTGAACACTTCTGTTTGTCTATGCGTCCAAACTCTGGTCCTGGTGGACAGTTTGGCAGTTTCCCTCTTCAAACACACTCACTACACCTGGCAATTAACAGGTGAGTTGATCCAGGTGTATTTGATCAGGGAAATTAAAAAACTGTGATGGACACCCGCCATCCAGGACCAACTTTGAACACATAGACAACCAGAAGAGTGGCTGGGAATCCAAGAGAGCAGAATAAGCCTTGATCTCTCAATTTAACTTAACAATAGTAATAATTCAGAGGGACCAGCTACTGGGTTTGGAACATCTTTTGAAAAAAAATGGAAAGATCAAAAGTTGTGAGCATATGAGCGTGACGGCAACTTCAGAATTAACGTGTTAGCCTTTGTTTCTGCAAAGGACAGGAATTGGAACCTACCTGCACCTACTACTGGATTAATACAATGGTTTGTTCTTGTTCTTGGTGACTGGTGCAGATGAAAATATAAGGTTATTGGTGTACACTAAAGTGTTCAGTGATTGTTCCAGAACAAAGTGTACAGTGATTGGTTCAGAAGAAGGTGTACATTGATAGGTCAAGATGAAAGTGTAGAGTGACTGACCAGAATAAAGTGTAGTAGGATTGGTCCAAATAAACATGTATTGTGTTTGGTCCAAGTAAAAGTGTATGGCTGATTGGACCAGACGAAAGTGTATGTATGGTCGGACCAGATGAAAGCACATGGTGATTGGTACATACAAAAGTGTACAGCGATTGGCCAAGGTGAAAGCGTACAGTGATGGGTCTGTATGAAAGTGTAGGGTGACTGACCAGAACAAAGTGTAGGGTGATTGGTCCAGAAGAACATGTAGAGTGATTGGTCCAAGCAAAAGTGTAGGGTTGATTGTACCAGATGGAAGTGTACGCATGGTAGGACCAGATAAAAGTATAGGTCCAAAAGAACATGCAAAATAATTGCTCCAGAAGAAAGTGTTTGGTGATTGTAGTTTCATTTTTAAGATGTGTAGTTCTCCAGGAATCTTCCCAATGGGTAGTTCTAGCTAGTGAGTCCCTGGTCAAAAACTGTTTGGTCAAACAGTGCCTTATGATGTCTTCTTGGCTCCGTTTTGCATTTTTAAATCCTGTAAAAGCTAAAATCTGGGTTACTTATGTTAGCTGCTGTGCAACCAACCGTGAAATCTAACCACACACCCCACCATGCAATCTTACCACACAACCCACCATGTAACCAACCATGCCTTCATGCCTTGTGTATTGGATCACCAATATGTCTAGAATTAAAGCAGATACTGAAGGCAGCCAGGCTACAGGATGTTTTGCCACTCAGTCTGACTGAGGGGCAAGGAAAGTGACCTCAGTGCACAGCCTAAGGCACACTGTTCAGTATAGAAGAATCCCGTGAGGGAAGCCACGTGTCGTGTATGGGCGGGGCTTGTTCAGCTCAGGGCGTTGCACTACTTCAGAGCAGGTCATAAGGATGCAAAAACAGCAGCAGAAATGCCACAAGCAATTGTACAAACCTCATGGAGAGTAAGGACGAGCGATAGTCTTCGTTCAGTGGACAAACGTCTAGTGGTAAATCAAGACGTCTCATCTATTTACAGCAGAGCAGGCTGGTGGTCGTACTTCTGTCCCAGAGTAGCTGCTAAACAGTAGTACATACGGGTACTTTAGGTACCCGTATGTAATACTGTTTACTGCAGTTACTCTGTTCTAGAGTAGCTACTATAAACAATAGTACATACGGGTACTTAGCTGGTAATTTAGATGAAAATGAATGAAATTGCTGTTTCGGCTTCATGTCTAAGTTTCAGAGCTTCATTGGTGCTGATGCTGGCTTCTGACCTTTGAATTATTCGTTCCACCTTACATGGCACATTAGAAGAATTCTGCAGGTGCTGCTTCTGCTGCTGCTGCACCATTTAAGATGTAATGGAAAAGCCAACCTCAGCTTTATGCAGCTGTATACACCTTTTACAACGCTATTATAACCTCATTTATTTCAGCCTATTGACTTTAATAAATCAGGGCTATTCAGTCTGGTTATTTTAGTGTCGTCCCTCTCTTGCTGGGGAGGAGTAAGTTAGCAGTCAGTTCTTGAAGTTGATATCCTGGAAGCAGGAGCGTAAGCAACTGAGCCACGTTGACAAATATCTTTTTGTGATGACTACTGCAAAACAGCAAATCTTGTGGAGTGTTCCAGGTGTGCAGTAGCTACCAAAACTGATCAGATGAAGGACAACTTATGATCTGGTGACCGAGTCATGGTCACCGAAGACTCATTAATGCATATGGGGAATGTAGGCTAGCCTGTCTGGTCAGATCAGAAAGAATAGCTATTATAAATGGTGGCTCTGATAGAAGGAGGTCAGAACAGGTTTTAATGTAATGGATGATTGATGTATATATACGCTGTCATTTCATGATCTTCTATGGTCTGATCTTGTTATCTTCTATGGTCTGATCCCAATGAAGAACTACTGTGGTTTATAAAAGTGAATGCTGACTCTGATAGAAAGTGGTCAGTTTTAATGTTATGGTGTGTATATGTGCAATCATCTCATTGTGTTGTTACAATGGCACCTGTCAGGGGATGGGGTATATTAAGTGGCTTTTAGACAGTCTGTTCTCAAAGTCCATGAGCTGGAAGCAGGGAAAATGGGTGTATGTAAGCACCTTGGTCTTTTTTAATACTACTATCCAGTTTGCAGTGGATAGTACCTCCACAAAGTAATCGGAGGAAGGATAACTTCAGTTTTAGCAGCAAAGTCATGGGTGCCCAAGGATCACTGATGGTGGAAAGTGAATGCTAGCCTGTCTGGTGCAATCCCAAAGAGGAGCTCCTGTTCAAAATGTTAATGTTGGCTCCGCTAGAAAGGGGTCAAAACACACTGTGCACCACAGCATGAGGGGGACCAACTCAATATTGGGCAGGTGGTGCTAATGTTATGGCTGATTAGAGTGTGTATTTAATTAACTTATTTCATTTTAATGGATTTTTGAAGAAATATGTCATCTTGAATATCAGCATAGTGTTTTCACTCTTTCCATTTGATTTTCTGTAAAACACACTTACAGTACTGTTAAGATTCTGTGTAGTAAGAACGTGGAATGGGCGAAACTGAATAAAAAGCTTCACCCAGACTGGGGTCAGAATCCAGCCAGGTGGCAGCAAAGCAGAGGTCAACTTTCTCATACAGCACAATGCACATGACTGAACCCCACTCATTTTACTTACAATGGTTAACATGGTTGTGAGTTGATCTTACATTCTCTATTCCGTGTAGACTAGAGTGGGCAGTGTGTTCAAATTCACAAGTATTACTCAGGTAATGTGATTTTAATTGACAATACAGTAGCACTGACATCAGCACTGTAAGCTGTATGTTGCAGGCTACCCCTCAAACACGCCTTTTTCTACAGATGCATTGCGATATGGATTGGCAAGATGACGTTATATCATTCTCTGATTGATGGTCATGGATGATGGCTAAGCCCGATTGGGTGATTGTTAGCATGAGGATCACTTCAAACCAATTGGGACATGGTGTCCGATCCAATTCCATGCTTCAGAAGCATTTCACCCATGACTTTGTGTTTCAGAGATTTCTGCACCTTGGTTCTAAGCCTCCAGTTTCCTTCCCCTGTCCAATCTTTTGCACCTATTTATTTCCTCTACCACAAAACACTATCAGGGGGCGTGCATGTGGAGTCCATGCCTGTTTGAGGTGAGGTGTGGGCAGGATAGAAGACGAGATGAGTGGAATTGGAGAAGAGGAAATGGCCACTACACCAGCTGAAGGTCCAGCAGCACCAAAACGAGGAAGGGGCAGACCACGAAAGGAACCAAAGGTTTTACAGCATCCATTGATTGAATGAATGAGTGAGTGAGTGAGTGAGTGAGTGAGTGAGTGAGTGAGTGAGTGAGTGAGTGAGTGAGTGAGTGAGTGAGTGAGTGAGGTGTGTAGCTCTTCATCACAGTTACATAGAAGTATGAAGAACAGATTTTGCTCAGTGATTTGTTTAAAGGGAAATTCCACCAAAAACAATGTTTCATGAATCAGACAGTATCAGCTTTGGGCGGACCAGACACTTCATTCATTAGACGTCTGGTTCCTATCATCCCCACTGTGAAGTGTGAACACTTTATAACTTAAGAAGTTCCTCAACAATGTATAGTATATCTAATCAGGAAGAAGGATATTATTTTCATCTTAACCATTTAAATTTTGTGGAAATGTTTAAAATTTTGAGATTTCTCTTTAAAGGTCTGAGTGCTGACAACTGCTCACAACATATGAAATAAAAGCAGAGTGGCATAGTTACTATTGGCAGTATTTTGTAACAAAATGTCAAAACTTTTGTGTGCATTTCCTCTGGGTTCTCCGGTTTCCTCCCACTGTTCAAAGGCTTGTGGTTAAGGTTGACTGGCTACTCTACATTACCCATAGGTGTGGGAGTGTGAATGGTTCTCTGTCTCTGTGTTGCCCTGTGATTGGTTGGCCTCCTGTTCAGGGTGAATCCTGCCATGTGCCCATAGTCAGCTGGGAGCGGTTCCAACTTCCCCTTAACTTAAATTGGATAAATGAATGAATGGCTAATTGGCTTGGTATGGAATGCATTCAAGGAAACATGTGCTCATTTGTATTAAAACCATTTGAAAAGATTTGAATCTGAATTGAAATCCAAAACTGAGATGCAATGACTCTGATCTTTTAGGAGCCTGTTGATCCTGCTGCTCCTAGAAGGCCGAGGGGGAGACCTAGAGGAAGTAAAAATAAGGCCCATCGTGCTACAGCCAAAGTAAGAGAGACTCGCATATGGTTTAATTTGAGTCAGTGGAGTTAACTGGCTTCATCATTTAACTCTTCATCTGTTCTCCGTCCGACCAAAGGTAGAGCCACACGTGGAAAAAAGACCTCGGGGCCGACCAAGAAAATGGGTTAGTGTGACACATGCACAGCTTTTCACTCAGTAAACACCTTAATGTCTTGATATTCTCTCTCTGTGTGTGTCTCTCTCTCTCTCTCTCTCTCTCTCTGAGTTTATGTCTCTCACTCTTTTTCACAGCCTCAGAAACCAGTTCAGCAAGAAGGACAGCAGGTGAGGGAAACATTAATATCTTCATTTCATATGCATAAAATGTGTGTGTCTCAGTGATTAGTTAGCTCAGTATGAAGTAGTTAGCTATGTGGTTTTGAGAACAGTGCACAACATTGTGTAGATTTATTCATTATCCATATGAATAAGTATAGTACTGTGCAAAAGTCTTAGGCAGTTTGTTTCCATTTATATCAGCAGCGAGTGTCTTTCTGCAGCAAAAACACAAGTTCTCTTTAGAATAAATGTAAACGAACAATAAAGCAGTAAAAAATAATTAAATGTGGTGTGTGTGTAAAAAGTAGTTGATGTGTGTTGGGAGCTGTTAGAACAGTACAGGTGATTCCCTCTCAGTGCCTCCAGCCATTGCATGAGTGTGTGAAACTCTCTCAGCAGTAGAACTGATTGAGCCCAAACCAGGGATTTTATTGTTAGTACCAATAATTCCAGGTTTCCATGAGGAGAAATTTGGAAATTGGAGCCCAACACATTGACAAACATGTGCTGTTCACTGCATTCATTTTATTTGCATTGGTTCTAATATTAGTGATCTAAAAATTAACAAATAAAAACACTAACTGCCTCTAAACTACTCTTGCACTGTACTGTAGGTGAGGGGCAGTGGTGGCCTAGTGGTTAGGACTTTGTTTCACTTTCTCTCACTAGGTGAAACACTTGCCGTCAAAGTACGTCTTCTCAGATAAAGCGTTCTCATTTTTACATTGTTTCTATATTTGCAGTACCGTATTTCCCCAGAGACTAATACATTGATTTTGCAAACCTGGTATTGGGTGCTGCTTGCTAAATTATACTAAAAGTATAATTCGGTGCACAAAAATACGACATCCCCAAATGATTAGTTGAATTTAAATGTACTATTTGCAGCAGCAATGAACAGTTTTAAATGCAAAGTAAAGATATAGTAAGTGATGAATCAGTATAAAACATGGAACATGTAATGCGCCATTGCTTATGTCATCTTTCCCATGCTCACCCCGCAGTCGTGCTCGGAGGCCAGCTACCGCAGTTGAGTGGCAGCGTCACTCAGGGTAACTCTCCAACTTCTAATGCACTTCTGAACCAGGCAGCGCAGAGACTCACTCGGAGGCAGAGTTGCGTTTTAGGACCTGTGACTTAATTTATTTTTGTTTTCTGCTCCCTGTTCCCATTTCCAAGCTGCTCCAACATGTGCTGGTAACTTGTGCTCTCTCGCTAACAGGCTAGAACTCTCCGTTAAAAACAACGCTCTTTCCACCTGATTTCCACAAAACCCACCCGTTCTGTGCTCCTCACACTACACAGTCCATAATGCATTGCTCCCCCCACAACACCACAAACCAGTTGCAGGAACTAGCATCAGTTAGCAGTTAGCCTAGGTGTCATCACCTCGATGCACCAAAATACACAGACTGTCTTTTTTCTGTCTGTTTTATAAAATAAAAGCGGTTGTAGAGTTGATCTCATCAAAATCCAACATATTATTAGCTTTACTAAGTATAGCCTCACAATCTGGTTGTCATATTCTGGCTAGAAGAATAAATAAACCCCTTTCTTTACTGCTGGAAAATGGCTCTGCACTGCTCTGTCACGCAGTGATGTCAATCATCCGTCTACATGTAAATTCTTCAGTATAAAATAAGCAACACTGAAATACAAAAATGATTAAAGTTACCTTCACATTGGATCCGTAAACATCAATTGCGACCTGTGCTGCTTTGCTGTCGATAATGTTGGTTCATCTCTGATATTACAGATGTTACATGGAGCTTAAATTCTGCAGCGTAGTTCTTGCATTGCTGTATTAAATCTGTCTTACCTTAGATTTTTAAAACATAGATATTTTCTTCAGATTATAGAATAGGGCAGCCTATAGTATAGTAGGCGAAATATGGTAAACATGCAGACATCAAAACTATGAACTGACAAAGGGGAGTTATTCCTTGATGGATTTACTAATGTGCATTATATTTTTTAAAGATCTACTCCCAGTTCAACTTCAACTTTTGGACAGATGTCCTCAAATTATCTTTAATCTCTTTTGATACGATCAAGAACTCCTAGCTGAATCGATGATAAGCTGCCCAGTCCCTGGAGGCAAAAACCCGAAATCATAATATTTCCACCACCATGCTTCACAGCTGGTATGGAGTTATTCTCCTGACAGGCGGTCTTTGGTCTACAACCACATATGTACTGTTACAATGTCCAAACAAACATTATTCTAAAAAATAGTCTTTATCTATATGTTCTATAGCCTTACTCTGATGTTCTGTTTGGAGCTCAAATATTGTTTTATGGACACTCTTCTCATGCAGGTGAAATTTGTCCAGTCTCTTAGTCACCAAACTGTCATTTTAGGATTTGAAGGTGTGATAAATGTAAGAGAGTACTTGTGTTTGTTTTGTTTGTATAAATGATAAAATTGGCATTTGATTTTAATTTTTCTCTGCCATTAGTCTAAAGAGAAATGTATGTTTAATTTTTTTTTCCATTTTGAGTGTGTGTGCATTGGATGGATGGATAGATGGATAAGATGGATAGATGGCTACACATTTCATGGTATGGCTTTATTCAATAGCAACTTTTACGAACTACAGTTAAACAAAGTGTTGTACATTCTCAAAGAGAAAACATAAAACATAACAGAATTTTGACAGTCAGAGTAAAAATGATAAGATGATAAAATACATGATAAATGATAAAATACAATAAAATTAGCACAAGAAAAAAACGAGGATACAATTGGAACCACAAGACCCCACTTTTAAGGAATAAGCCCCTCTTAATGGCAACAAATGCTAGTATACCGATTTTCATCTGGCCCATGTGATGAGGACTGTTGAGGAAACTGCAGGTCTCTCCAACGTGAAAGTCAGTTATGAGTTGAAGATGTTCAAAAACTCCCCTTTTACTCATCGACAGTACAGATAGCAGACAGGAACAGGAGCCAAATGAGTCAGTGGCCCAAAGGGAAACTGAGCATGGCCGTTATCCTCCTTTCTTGGTTTCCTGTACCCAACTGTCACAGTTTTCAGTGCAACACACATGCGAGGTTGCACAGACACATGATCCTCACCTTCGTATTTCTTTTTTCCAACACACAGCTTGAGGAAAGCACAGCAGAGCGGGAGGAGGAGCCAACACAAACTCTGCCCCCACTGGAAGAGCACATCTGAAACTATCTCACTGGTTGGTCCGAGTGTGTGCTGGAGTTTTTTCCCCAAATATTTGATGTCTTCTGTTTGAACACATTATCTGAAGTTTAATCTTGCTGGTTCCCAACCGAACAAATTTAGTGAAACATTATGGCAGTAACTAAAACCAGGTAGAAGGAAAACGCTAAACTGAGCTTCATGGCCAGTGTGTATCAGATCTTTATGAAAGAACACCAAACATAGATCCTTTCAGGACTTTTTACACCAAATATATATAGACAAACAGCTGCATATTAATCATATCTGCAGAAAAATATTTTGTTCCTTTTTTTAACACTTTCTTTTTATTGTAGGTATTTGTTTTGTGTGTGAAGCAACCTTGGGACTGTGAAAGGCACTATACAAAATCGAATTATTACTATTACAAATTAAAATACCAGCAGCTCTAGTGTTCAAATATAAATGCTTAAAATTTTTTAAAACACAAAAAAGGCTAGATATGTTTTTGCTTTCTTTTGTAAAACTCCCATTAAAAAAATTGCCCCAATAGCTGCAATACACATGAGCAAATCTAGAACAGCAGTTAACAGAAGAAGGATGATTAATCAGATTTAAGGGAATACAGAAGCAAAATACGGAAACATCAAAAGACAAGACGTCTAATCTGTAATTTATTTTGTAAAATAAATAAAAAATAACCAAGCCATTTCAATTTCTCAGTTGAAACACAAAAATGGACTAGTCTTACGGCAGCATGAGATTTGGGCCTGACCAATACAAATATTCTGTGGCCAAAACTAATGTGAAATAAATTTGAAACATAGTTCTGGGTGAATGCAGCCATATTTTGCCGTTTCTGTTAGTTACTTCTCATTTTTTCAATTTGATATCTTAATTTCAACAAACGTTATGTTACGTTCTTGAAGGTTAATCCTGGAAACAATATCCATTTGTTACTTTAACCATGATGGTGCTGAGATGTCAGGTTTGCCCCTTCACGAGACTAACCCTAACCCGAGTTCAAATCAAGGCGATGCAGTGACGCAGGAAGTCTAGAATTACTGGTCATCAGAATGGGCCGATAAAATCAACCAGCCAATAAATTGAGATGTTTACTTCAATTATACTAATCCTTCACCACGGTCACCATTCATATCAGTATTTCAGAAGTGGAGCATTTCACACATTACTTAATCCAATTTTCCTCCTTCATCAGCGTTTTAGCACTAAATGGATTTGGGTGCTGTGTCCATGTTGCTTGGCATATTGATTTGTTCAGTCCTTAATATTACTATAATTAGATTTAATAATCACGATAAGAGTTAGTTTTTGCAAGCTCAGGATGTTTTCAGTGATCACATTTCAATCAAAACTTGAAAAATACAGCAGTTTACAGTATCTCCAGGTTTACAGTTTTTACAGATGTTAGTCCTTGTTTGCATTGTTAAATATTACAATTTACAATGTTATTCAATATATACAGTAAATCCATGCAGGTGATTTTCATACAGTACTCATTTGAAAAAAATGGAAATAGATACGCAAGGAAAGTGAGGTTTTTTTGTCAAAACCAAAGGGGATTTCAAACAGGTAAAATGGTTAGATTTATGTTTACCACTAAAGTACAGTTTTCATCCATTTTTATTGAACAAAAAGGAAGAAAAGCAGCACAATTGGGGGTTGATGGAATGTGTGGGCAGATGTGTACAAACCCCATATCTGGAAAAGTTGGAATATTTTGTAAAATGGATTGGAAATAAATCTAACTCAGAGGGGAGTTGGGAGAACGACATTTGATACTGTGCTACACCTTTGTTTTGCAAGCAGAATTTTTTTTTGCTTGATAAGACTTATTGCTGCGTAATAGTCTATAATCACTATTATCGTCATGAGGCACACTTTCAAAAGAAGGGCAGTCAGACATGCATGTTCTTTATATATGAAGCCACAATGTTAATGTGCTTCAGCAATGGACTTCATGGAAAAAGAAGTCACCTTGTTGGCAGCCTATGTCTCTCTGAAATCCTAAGATACTCCCCTGCGTTAGTGGTACTCATGCCATGGACAATGAAGCCAGACAATGAATTTTAACCTGTTGCTTACATTTACATTTATTCATTTGGCTGACGCTTCATTTGTTGCTGATTATGGTCAAGGTGATTATTTTTGTTTCTAGTCCATCTTTTCACAATAGACACAAGCACCTTGGATGATACCTTCACCTGTGACCAGTACACCTGCTTATTGTAGAATGATACCAATGAGTGTAATTTAAATATTAACTTTTTATACTCTCCTTTGCTCCATTTTTTTCTTTGTATTACAGATATGAAATTCTAAATTTATTAATTTACAAAATACAGTCAAATTGGTTAGACAAAATGATGTCATTGCTTTATGTTCGTGTTCGTTACAAATCGAAGATTTTGTTTTTATAGTATTTTGCAAAGCGCACCAGCTTTTCCAGAAATTGGGTATATATGTGAAAAGTGTTAGATGTGCATCAGCCCACAGTTCTCATATCAGTGCACCTAACGTACGGCCTAAGCAATGGGAGACATCTTATTCATTAAATATGTATTCATTTGAAATATACAGTATTGTGCAAAAGTTCATTTGAAAGCTTTTTTCACACCAACATCATTAGCATAATTGTAAATAACAGTAAAACAGTAAATACTGACTTTGTGTGAATGTGTTGCCTCACCATTTCTACACATCTCCTCATAGAAGCCGTGTTATAGTAGTTGTGATCCTTCCATTGAACCAGGTGCTGCAGTTTCACACATTCATGCAATGCCTGGAGGCCTGGAGAGGAGATCTAGAACCAAACCTGTGTTGTTCTAACCAGCTCACAACTTATCAATGACTTTTACATATCTTTACACAGATCAAACTCTTGATCCTGTTTACTGCTTTACTGTTGCTTTTACTCTGTTACCTTGTGTTCTCAGTGCTGAGATAAAGGTCTTTAAACCAGTTGTGTAGGGGGCTAAGACTTTTGCACAGTACTGCATTTTAAATATGTTTTAACTGGCACAGCTCTCTTTTTCTGTGTTTTTAAACTGTTTTTCTTTTTATCAGTGCCTGTGACTTTCCAAATGAGAACTGTTCTCACAGAAAGGAGAAAACCGGGCTGATTTTTAATAGATATTCTTTGTGTATTTTACCATGAAATGTCTGTGGTTAATTCTCCATGTTTTGTTACTATGTAAAGTTAACTGGTGCATGAACTGTATGATGTCAGAACGTTATGCTGCATGAACACAGCTCAGGTAAAGATTTACTTTAGAGGGTTTATCCCATTTTAAACTGGTTGAGATATGGCTTTACTTCTTTTTTTAAATATAATTTCAACCCAGTTATGAATAAAGGCACTATAAAACAAGTACATGCATCACACTGATTATTTTAAAAGTTGGAAATAATGCAGAAATCCCAGAAAGGGGGTTGAGCGCCATCTATTGGATATGTTTTGATGCAAATTCAATAACAAATGTCCAGAACCAGTCCACATTATTTTTTATTCTTTATTGTGTTTAGACACGTGGAAAACATTGTTTAAATATTCTTTTGCTGGTTCAGAGAGTGTGGAAGGGGATAAAAATGTTCACACACGCATTCAAACAAAGTACAATTACTAGCTTCCCTCATTGCAAAAGTCAAGGATCTCTTTTGAGCCATATTTCTTGGTTTATGGCTGAAACAGTCCTGGCGTTCCTATGAAGACTGGCTCAGCATACACACACACACACACACCTGACGAAAAGAAACGGCACACGCACTTCAGAAATGTAGGAGCCGGAAGCACACTGTGAAACTGAATGCGAGAATGCCTCATATTTCCCTTTGGATAGTCTCCACTCCTCCAAGGTCTCTGCACACTACTCTCGCCCTGACCATTTGTCCAGAGCTTTCCGAAAATCTGATGTAATTGGGCTGTAATTGTAGTCTGTTGTCTTGGCATTGTTTGATAAACTATGATGGAAGTCGTCTTTCCACACGTTGCTGGCTCTCCAAGGCGTCCAGCGCGAAGCCATGAACCTGCTTCTGAAATTACTATGAAATTTTGCTAGTCTACTCAAATGTTCCTGCGCCAGCAGTTCTGAGGCAGTTTCGGCTGAAGAACAAGGACGCTAGGTTCCACAGAACTCTCTAGATCTCACTGAATGAGATTTTCTTTGATTCTGCTCTACTCGGTTGCATAGGCTCCCTCATCATCAGTTTTCTCTGTGCTCTGAGGTCTTCCAAAGAAAACACTGTCCTTGTCTGTTCACTGACGGGTCATTGCTAAAATGTCAAAATGAGGTGTTTTAAAGGGTCCTCGGTGGGACTCATTCCAGATGCAGTTGTTTAAAATATTAAAAACCTTAAAGACAATGCTAGAACTACTAGCAACAGTATGTAGAAAGTTCTGGAAGATAATGCTTGAGCTGTGGTGGTGGTTGATCCACAAGCCCCTGAACCACAGCAACGTTTATTGTGTTCTTGAGGGGAAAACCATTTTTACAACTTGTTCCCACCATTGGATTAAGTCTTCAGTGCCAAATAGAAGCAATGGTCAATGAACAGACATATATATGAAAAGGGTTTATAGAACACCAAGAGTGAGAGACACCAAAAATGGAGCTTCTTTCTGCAACCTTCCAAAGCGTACCAACCACTTCTCACAAAAGAACACAGCTAAGCATGCAAAGAAACTAGTGACAGCCAGTGAGGTTTACTACTAAATATAAGAAACAATGACTTTTTTTTGTACATGTCAGTGTTCATGGAGTGAGAACCAGTATGAACATGTTAATCAGAAACGAAATCCATATTAAATAGACTTTCTGTGAGCTCACGGAAGTCGTTTCCCATTTTTTAGACAGTCTTAGGCCTATTTTGACAAGAAGCATTTTCCCGTACCCTTTTAGTCTAT
This sequence comes from Lepidarchus adonis, assembly GCA_037576955.1. Lineage (NCBI taxonomy): Eukaryota > Metazoa > Chordata > Actinopteri > Characiformes > Lepidarchidae > Lepidarchus > Lepidarchus adonis. The sequence goes on from JBBIGC010000104.1 coordinate 21,425,418, forward strand.
GACTTAAATAAAGTTTCCTGATCACCAGCATTGCAAGGTGTTCCAGCCTCTACCCGAATGTGAGTCTTTGACACCAAATTTCCAGTTTCCATTCTCTATGATCCTCCTGGATGTGTTGCTTCAGTTCTCCATGGTGCTACAGGAGTTCCTCATGCATTAATGGCATCAGCCACATCCGTGAAGACCAGTCGACTGGGCCTCTGCGTGGTGCCCTGACTCGTCGTCAGAGTCTGAGAACAACAGAGAGGAGTGTGAAGGGCTTACAGTAGAAGGTTGTGGTGCAACAGGGTTGGTGCTGGAGATTCACAATGAAGACACTGTTCATAGGATTGATCACAGCTTTGGAATGACATGGAGAATGAGTTGGTCATTATGGAAAATACAGAATCAAAGGAGAATTGGGAAAGCTATGGTTTGATATGATGGTTAATAGTTTCTCTGCTTCTATGCTGTGTTATGGTTTGTTCTGGGTGTGTGCAGAAATACAGGGAATATTAAACCAATAAGCACAGTAAACAAAAACAGATACTTTACCACAAGCAACAAACCATATGGCCTTGTGTCAAAACTTAAAAGAAACAAAAATGACAAATTAAGTTCTAAGAAAAAGTACACAAAATTATATTCAATACACTCAACATGGTCATGTTTCATCCCCACCACTTCAAAAATCAATATATTGAACACAACCATGCAAGGTTCTATCCAGACAGTGACAATAACTTTTACATCATCTGTAGAATATACATAGAAGAAACTCGTACAATGATACTGTGCTTACTTTGGAGTTTGGACCAGCTGGGCTGCCATCACGGCCGTGATCTAGAAGTTCCTGCTCTAGATCGTCCTGCTCCTCCGCTGGGTCAAAGTTATACATGGGCATGAGCTGGTGCCTCAGCTTCTCCAGCCTGCACAGACAAAACTCAGCTTCGTCATTATGTTCCTGTCAATGCAAAGAGTTGGAAAGGGAGCTGTAGAGGCAGGTGACACTGTGTTTTCTCACCTTTTCTTTTTCCTTATGTACAGCAGCTGAGAACAGAAATCATGGTAAGAGAACATTGCATGATGGGTGTAATGTTTTGTTGGCAGCTAAAGGCAATGGATCAGCATGTCCTTCTATAAATTGGGCCTAAGCTGGATTTCTTCACTCTTCCTCCAACAAAACATTAATATTAGTATAACTGTAAATAACAGTAACACAGTAAACACTGACTTTATGCGTCAATGTGTTGCTTCACCATTTCCAGGTCTCTCCTCATTGAAGCCCAGTGTTACCATCAAATCCCTGGTTTGGCCTCAATTCAGAGGACGTGTTTCGTTTTCAGCACTGTGTGCTGTGTTGTGTTTACAATGACATATAATCACCTTCACTTCACTTCACCAGTCCTTCCTTCCATTAAATCAGGTGCTGGAATTTTACACATCCATGCAATGGCTGGAGGCCTGAAGAGGAGATCTGGAACCAAACCTGTCCTTCTAACCAGCTCACAACATATCAATGACATTTACGCATCTTTACACAGATCAAACTCTTGATCCTTTTTACTACTTCACTGCTGCTTTAGCGCAAATGTTCACTTGTGTTTTTTTCTGCAGAAAAACACTTAATGCTGAGAAAAGCGGCTTTAAACGAAAGGTGTCCAGTTCGTGTCCTGGAGAACTGGTGTCCAGCACAGTTTGGTGATTTCCCCGATCAAACACACTTGGTTCAATTGAGTTGTTAATTGCCAGGTTCAGTGAGTGTGTTTGAGGAAGGGATCTGCCAAACTGTGCTGGACACCAGAACTGACTTTGGGCACCTGTACTTTAACCCATTTGTGTAAGACTTTTCCACAGTACTGTACATCAACTCTGTCTCTGGATCCTCTGAATTATGAGGTTAAGCAGCTGAAACACAAGGTAACACTGTATACATTGTGCATTCAAAATTAAATTAACTATTGCACTAAAGCATCAATATACCAGGGGTCCTCGACTTACTTGATTTATGTCGTGCTCAACTTCTGAAAATTTGCAGCTACATCGCTGTCTTTTTTAAGCGCATATTTACTGTCAGTAGTTGAACACCTACTAAATGATTTACAGTAATAGCGAGCGCCACAAGATGAGCACATGATTGCAGGGAGAGGGGGGCTGTGCTCTGCTCTGCCAATTCACTACACGCTGGTTATTGCTGAGATGTTTATGTTTATTCACCGTTAGTGTTGAATGAGAGGTAATGTGGATTGGTGGGTGAGATGGGGGTAAATAGTGCACTGTGCTAAGGCACCGTCAGTGTGGTCTTACCACAAGTCTCCTCTCCAATGCGTTTATTGTTGTGCTGAATGTTGAAGCATTAAAAAGAGTATTTCTATCTGGAGCAATGTTTCCAAAATGCTTTACTGTAATATAAGAGCATTCATACATGTTGCTGCTGTTAATAAAGCAAAGTGCTGTTCAATAAAGCCTCTGCAGCATCATTACGTGTATGAGTTCTGACTTACATCAAACCCAGAGAAACCGAACCCTGACATAACTTAAGGACCCCCTTTATACCAACACCAGCTGCAGAAATTGTTTTCTGCCTCTTTTTCAAAAACTGTTTGATCTGATGGTGATGTCGGTCTTATAATGTTAGTCTGGGTAGTAGCAGTATTATTTTGGTATATTCACCTTAAAGTTCAGAGGATCTGATGACATTTGTAAGAAAATGTAGAAAAACACGTAGCGATTTACAGTTGAGCTTGAAAGTTTGTTTACCCCTAAGTTTTTATAAATATGACCTGAAAAACACATAAAACCTAAATGTAGACAAACCAAATGAAATAAATGTATTGCTTAAGGAAATTGATGCAATATTACAGGAAAAAGTATATGAACCCTTCCTTTCGTTTTTTTTTGTGTGACCCCATTGTCCACAATAACTGCAACAAAGTATTTCTGGTATATTGGTGATCAGCAACTTTCTTAGGCTGAAATGCAGTGCTTTCATTTGGGCAAACAATGTGCCTGATTTCAGACTCATCCATCCACAAACCATTTTCTATAGAATTCTGATCAGCAGAAATAACTTATAACCCTTCTGAACACACCATTGTTGCTTGGTCATGGGGTCTAGTACCTACCTAGCTCTTGGAGCAATTTTTGTTGGTCAAGTACTACTGGGCAGGGTAACAATGGTCTTGAATTTGTTCACTGTCCAATTGCAGAATGGTGAAGTGTAATATTTTTCAGAAATGGTTTTGTATCCTTTTCCAGCCTGACGAGCACCAGTAACTCTTTTCCTAAGGTCTTAAGAAATCTTCTTTGTTTGTACCATGAAATACCCCCAACAAATGTGTTTTGAGGATCAGAGTTCAATAAATAATAAATAATGAAAAACTAAAACAAATTCTCATTTGTGTATTTAATTTTCTTTATCTACTTTTAGGACCCTTGGTCATAGTTATGCTGAAAGTCATATGCAAAGGTTTGGGCATCCCTTAATAAATAACAGATTTAGGTAATTTTGTAGTTGAAAAGATGTTGAAAGCGATGAAAGTGAAAGTGATTTTTCTGTCATTGTGAACACACAGTGCACACAACGAAATTTGTGCTCTGCATTTAACCCATCACATGTGCACACGTGGAGCAGTGGACAGCTATGTGAAGTGGGGACAGTATCTTGCTCAAGGGTTCCTCAGTGGTGCCCGGGCTAGGACTTGAACCTACGACTTTCTGGTCCCAGGGGCAATGTCCTAACCACTAGGCCACCACTGCCCCATACTAGGCCACCACTGTCCCAATGTTAACACAATCTCTATTGGACATAGACAAAATACACAATATTTTCAGCAAACATTGATGCATAGTTACTTTTCATGCCATAAATGGAACAAAAATTAAAATAAAAAAAGCTTTACAAATACTCTGACTCTTTAAACCTTGTGTAAACAGTTGTGGACACTCTACAACCATGGTTACCTTTAAGCAGAGAAACATTGCACAGGTGGAGGGAAGAATGGATTTCACTAAATACCAGCACACCATCTGTAAAAAGGCTGAGACTGAAAAGAGGATGAGCTTCTACAACAGGACAATGATCCTAAACAAACCTCAAAATCCACCATGGACGACCTCAAGAGACGCAAGCTAAAGTTTTTGGAATGGCCATCACAGTCCCCCGATTTAAACAACATTGAAAATTTGTGAGTAGATCTTAAAAGAGCTGTGCATGAAACATGATTAAAGAATATTAAAGAACTAGAAGCCTTTTGTAAAGAAGAAAATCTCAAGTACAAGAACTGAAAGACTTTTAGCTCTAAAAAGTGTTTGCAACCTGTGATATCTGCCAAAGGAGGTGTTACTAAGTACTGATTGTGTAAGGTGCCCAAACCGTTGCATAGTGCCATAATAATGTTTTGGCCTAAAAGGGGCATAAAAAAGTAACTATGCATCAATGCAAAATCACCAAAATCTGTTATTTATCAAGGGCTGCCCAAACTTTCGTATAAGACTGAACATACAATCCTAAAGGGTTCACAAACTTTTAAGCACCACTGTAAAAACACAGCATGCTCACCACAATGACGGCCAACCCAATGACGGTAATTATGCCAAAAGGCAGCAACACCATGCTCATCCCAGCTCCCTCCACTGGGTGCTCCGTGGGGGACTGTGTGGAGTTGAACCTAGTCACATTGTCGATCAGTGTGGACGGGTGGAAGGTCCCTCTGGAGGTCACATTGTCCTGCTCTGCCTTGCTCTCCACTGTGCTGATGATGAGGGGGGTGGAGGTAGTTGCTGGTAGAGTGGGTAGGAAGCTGGGAAACGGGACTGATGCGGGGACCGAAGCTGCACCGAGGAAATCAGGTTTGAGGGTAGTCAATGACATGACTTTGGCTCGGATTACTGTTGGTTGTGATGGTGGAAATATATGTCAGCCCTCTTCGAAGTCACTCCTCAGCCATGAGCCATGTCAGAAACAGCAGGCTTGCTTTGTAAAGCAGAAGAACATGTTGTTCATGAAATCCTGCAAGAGACCACACACATCCATCAGTTTGTATTTATGGTTACAAGCCATCCCCCCAAAGTTTTTTTTTCCTAGATACAGGCATATTTTGATGAGCATATGTATATTTGATGAGTAGTGTATTTTGTATATGACAAGTCACACACACACACACACAGGTAATTTAGAGTAGCCAGTCAACACACAAACCAGGTACAGTTTGCAAACTCATTTACATTTACATTTATTTATTTGGCTGACGCTTTTGTCCAAAGCGACTTCCAGGTACAGGAACAATCAAGCATA
>JBBIGC010000104.1:21445915-21461528 GCA_037576955.1 Lepidarchus adonis
TTGAATCTACTTATCTTAAGGGTTTATTAAATAATTATTTTTATGAGTAAAAAAAAACTTATAGGGCGATATATTTTTAGGTGATTTAAAGTTTTAGATATTGTTTGGTCGTTTATGTATTATTTGCTTATTCGTTTTCTCTCTTCCAGGGTAGAAGTGAGTGTGGTGGCCCGCGGCGCTGGTGCGTAAGCGCGCTGCTGCGGCGTGGGGTTTCCCGAGGCGCACTGCAGGGTCACCGCGCCCATCTCGTTGTCTGATGGCCGGATGAGAAGTGAGCTGGAGGAGAGCGCTCCTTCAAGGAAGGCAACGGGAAGTGGCGAGCAACGGGATTAACACGGCGCCCGAATCTTGCCCACGGACTTCAGTGAGCGGCGCTTGAACCGTTTGCTCCAGATTCGTCCCACAGACTCGTTCATAGTGGCTCCGGAGCGCGTCGCGCACCTTTATTCGCGCTGAAAGAAGCGGGACTCGTTTGTGAAGCACCGCTCCTCCGACTCAAGCTAGTTAGCGAGCTAGCTCGTCTTGTTCGTTGATGCGTGGATTTGACAGCCACACAGTCGTGTTTTTCCGGTCAATGCCATATAAAACAAGCCCAGCTACGACTGATTACAGGTATGTTGCACGATACGTGTACGGTGTTGTTGAAGTAAGTGTCCTGCGGGGTTTGTCGGTAATGATGACCGGGTTGTTGTGTGATGAGCGGCGGCAGCTGGGGGAGGGGGGAAGGGGTAACGTTAGCTTAGCTGGTCCGCCAGGTAGCTGTCTGATTTACATACAAACAAAACGAGGGGAAATGCATTAACAAATAACGTTAGAGGGCTACGGTAGTACTCGTCTACTCCTGCGACTGGTAAGTTTATTTTGAAAAAATTAAAAAAGGACACGTGTTGGTTGGAAGCTTCTCAAGAAAAAAGATTTTCAGGCCTCGGTGCAGTTATTGTTTTTTGTTACTTGTTTTTTTCTCGCCTATTTGTAGTTGTATTACGATGCTTTGCGAATTAAATTGCACAGTTTAGACTCTATGTGCACATTAAACACAGAATGACTTGGTATGTGGCATTAAATGTCTTTTATTTAGCGTCGACTGAGACGGGAGACCCATAACTAGCTCGGGAGTTAGCCAACTGGCTAATTAGCCACTTTGACCGACTTGCCTGTTTTCCGTTCAGGTTCGAGTCTGACAGACTTCGTTTTTCTGCTGTAAACTCGTTTTTATATGTTACATCACCGACTGACGGAACTTCACTCTTAAAAGCGTGTTAAACAGTTCTATCTGTTCAACCCGTGGCCTTCACTCTTGTCACTCTTGCTAGTTGACTAGCGGCTCGGTGAGACGGGTCTACTGTGGGAGAACGGGTTCGTGTAGTTGGAAGCTCCTGCTGAAATGTACACAGTCAAGCCCCGTTAACTTCATTAGCTTAATCCTTAATCGAGTTAAGAGGGCACCTCTGCGTTTAACTGCACCCAATCGAGCTAATAGGAATGACAGAGAGCTCTCAATCCGAGCTTATCTTTAGTTTTCCCGAAATATTTGCTAAGCTAAGATCCCGTTGTTAGAAACACGGATGTCATTTTCGAAATGTAGGTGATACACCACCTCCCGTCACCCAAAAAGGTCTCCGCTCTTGATTAGGGCAGTAAAACTAGACTGCGGCTTTCCTGTCAGCCTTCAGCTCGAGTGTAACTGAAATGCAGGCTCGTGGTTCCTCAGCTCACCCGATTCCGAGGGCCGGTTATGTTCTGGCTGTTATATTTTAAGCACGTAAAGACCAAGCCCCCTCCCAAGTCTTAAATGAGGACATACTGGTAAAATGGCGCGTTTAACCGGGTGTTTAGCACATACGTCTCAGTGCACGGGGCCTGCTCCTGCTTTCGGAGTCGGTAAAGCTGATTTTAGTGAATGAAATGACAAATCAATGGATCCGTCTCCGTAGGGCCCAAGACGCTCCAGCGAACAAGATGGCGTTAGGCTCTGCAAGATATTAGCATGCCATTGATTTAGCTTACAGGAAGAGACAGGGAGATTGGCTCTTTCAGTCCTTTCGTGACTTGGTTTATTATTGTTAATTTTGTATTTTTGTCTAACTGTGCTCTTTTGCCATTACCAAATAAGTCTCGCTGTGCTCTGCAGGTTACTTGATGCTAGTTGTAAGAGCGTTTCCCCAGTTTGTCCTGTGTTAAGCATAACCAGGCAACATTTCTTAGTTATACATTCAGTTAGTACATTTAGAGACTTTCCCAAGGCTTCTTATTCCGTTGCTACAACCGTGCCTTTGTGAGACATGCAGATTTGCCCATGAAGTGGGGCCCAATGTCAGAGTTACAGTGGTAAAGTAGGTGAATGTCGGTGGTTCCCTGAACATAAGCTTGTGGTGGTGTTGTGCTGAGCAATGCATAATCACTTAAACTGGTATTCCATACTACTAACCTAACATAGGGGACTTTGTGTAAAGGTTTGCAACAGTGTTTATGCACATATTTTCATATGCAATTCAGTTTTCTACTCTGAGGGCAAGGTTCAAATAAACATGGCTCAATAGATCTAATTATAATCAGCACAAAACATTCTGGTAGTAGTATAAATAAAATTTCTCAAAACATTTTAACACCACTACTGTCAATGCACCTGTCCAATCTAGCTCAACTCCTGACGGTAGGTGAACAGTCAATTCTAGAAGTTGATGTACTGGATGCAGGAAAAATGGGCGAGTGTAAGGATCTTGATGGGGGGGCCGAGCATCTCCAGAACAGCAGGGGTAACATATCTGATGAACTGGCAACCCTAGGCTCATTGAAAATGCTATACTTTTAGTATTGTGATACTGCCTTTCCAGTTTCAGCTATATTTCTTGCATTATAATTGATAGACAATGATTAGTAATTTATAAGAAAGTAGGGGGTGGCAATAATGGAGGAAAGATCAAAACAATTTCCCTCCAGGGATCAATAAAGTTTCCTCATTCTGATCATTATCATTGTCAAGGTATTAATTTCGCTAGAGAAAAGTTTGTAATAATACTAAGCCCTTGATAATGATCAGTTGCAATGTATGTAATTTACATTGTGTAACATTTACAGCTGTTATTTTAAAGTAGAAGATCAAAAGCAAATCAAAACAAATTAACCATATAAGTCAAGCATAAACTGTAATGTACTTTTCATGTCATGGTTTGTGAACCCTGATGGAAAGAAATAATGTCATTTCCGTCATATTGTGCATGCTGGCATCAGTTGTCAGAAATCAAACAAAGATTTTTATAGATGGGTAAACGTTACACCATGATTGATGATTTCAGGAAAACTGATGGTGTTTCATTAAGATTGTTACATGGCAAATATTTCTCACATTTCTTAATGTAACCTACATTAACATGATAGAGTTAAACTGGGTGTAATGGTGCATTATGACTTATTAATGTTTAAGGGTTTTTACAGTCCCTTGTCCCATTTCCATGATTTCTGCTAATACAATCTGTGACTTTAAAACAGACTCTTGTATAATATTCAATTTGAAGTTAGAAATTAAAACTTCATGTTTCTTATAAACATGATATTCTGGAAGTGGATGTATTTACTGCAAATCATTTTTTAGCAGCTTTATGATGATACATAATCAAAATACAATATTTACAATGTAATTCTGTCAATGTGCAATAGATTTTTCTCTCTCTCCGTGTTTAGTTTGTTAAATTGCATGACTAATAGGAGAATTTACATTTTAAAATTGATGTTTGCTTTATTTTAAGATGGATTAAAAAGAGCCTTAAGTACTGTACTATAGGTGTGGTTTGTTTTGTGATGCTAGTCAGAGTTTACAGCGACAAAAATGTGAATCTCTTGCACTAATAATTGCAGAGGTTTTTGAAAACACAGTTTTTGCATTTACTTGTGGATCACAGTTTTCATCAAAACTGCAACAACTTCTATTTGGACGTTACACTGGGCTGTTTACATGAGCGGGGTTATTTTCTGCGAAGGCTGACACAGACAAAATACTGTCGCTTGTAACCTTGCTATTGGCACTTTTTATATGCTCACACACACACACACACACACACACACACACACTCTGTTACTTTCTCTCTATTTTGAAGAAAACCTGCGTCAGACTGGGCTTCAGACATTTTTACTGTATTTAACACACTGTCCCACCGAGAAATGGTCAGTAAACAATAACCATTCTACAGTAACATCTTTTTGAGTTATTTTCCCTCGATGCAGTCATGTCCAAACCCACCCTCTAGCTAGTACTCCCCTAGTCACATGACTAAATCAGCGCTAGGAGTAAAAACTAGCTTCCCCACATCTTTTCAAACTGCTTATGCAACATCACTGGAAAGCTTACGTATCCAATAACATGCCTCTGCTGACTAGCAATTCACGGAGTAGTGAGGAAAGAGGGAAAACTACCCTGTCTATTTAAATTTAATTCAGTTTTTATTTATATAGCAATATATATATTTATATAGCAATTTATTTAAAACACAGTTGATCAAAGTGATGTACAAGTATATAAAATGCAAAATAAAACACCAAGCCATAAAAACAAAACAAATAAAGAAAATAAAGAAAACACTAAAAACAAACAATAGGTCACAGTAAAAAATCAACATCTCAGACTAACTTAAAAGCCTTTGAGAACAGGTGCGTTTTAAGAACACACTTAAAATCCCTAAGTGCGTCGGCCTGCTCCGTCAAAGCAGACGACTCGCTCCTCCGCTCATCCGGAGAACTCTCCTAGTGCATGCGTGTTTTATACCACTCATGTTTTGCGTCTCTGCTCGCTTCCCTGCTCATCCAGAACACTCGTAGTGCATGGACGCTTTGTACTTGACTAACAGCAGAAGCGAATCTGCGGAGATCAGTGAAAGCCCACACTATTTCAGAGATTATTTTCAGAGCTTAATTTGAGACGGAGGTGGACGAATCGGTTCAGAAGAAAACCAGTGCTTGTTCTGTTATTGATTTATAACGCCATTATTTATAACTTATTTATAACTTCAGTTTAAAATAGTTTGTTATATTCAAACTTGCTATGTTAAAAGCGGGTTTAAATGAGTGTTCTAAAATAAAGTTTTCTGTATTATTCTTTGGTTGAAAATAAAATAATTTAATTATTTATTATATTGCTGTAATTTTATTCAATATAGGGCAGAATTTATAATTTATACAGTGATTTAGAGGAAATTTTAAGGTATCAAGATATATAATGTATCATGATATAGCCTCAAAACATTGCAGCATTATTTTTTATGCCCTATCGTCCAGCCCTAGCTTCCAGCACAATTAGGTGATTTCCCTGCGCAAACACCCCTGGTTCAACTTGCCTGTTAATTGTCAGGTGTAGTGAATGTGTTTGAGGAGGGGAGCTATGCTGGGACACCAGTCCTCCAGTATAAAATAGTAGACTCAACAAAGAGAAAATCCGGTACCCTTTGAGCAAGGTACCGTCCCCACTTCTCTTCCCCGGGCGCTGTTGATAGCTGCCCGCTGCACAACGTGTGATGGGTTAAATGCAGAGGACAAATTTTGTTGTGGTGTGTTCACAATGACATCACTTTCACATGTGTTTTAGCTAATTACGTACAGCTGCATTTAATACATTCACACAAGAACCAGCAAAACAATCAACACCCTATGGTGTTGGCTTCGTTGTTAGCTTAAAGTGCTGCATACATGTGCCCACTGAATATCACGCACCTTATTTCACTTATTTGCACATTCATTCATATTTGCTGGCACTATACAGCTGTTTTGTGCAAAACCACTGTTACATTATTACATTATTGGACAGCTTGCCAACAGTTATTGAACTGCCAATATTGATACTGCAAGGCAAAAGTGCTACTACTGTACCCAGTCTCCCTTCTTAACAAATAGTAAGTAATATATTTATTTATAAACTATAATAAATATTCGGTTTAACATTTTGTTTTTATGTAAATGTAAGTAATTAGTGGCAGTAGTGGCCTTTTAGTTGGGACCTCTTCCCTAGGATCAGAAGGTGATTGATTCAAGTCCCATGCAGAAGTCATATTTTGTTTACTTTGTGTGTGCTTGTGTTCACAATGAAAAATAGTCCCATTATGTAAATATTTAAGATCATATATTAATTTTGAATTCTACTTTTGGTAATATCATTATTTTCTGTCGTCAAACTTCATTTTTATTTTTTTTGTCAACATTGGTTCAGGCACCATTTAGACACTGGCATAGTTTTAAAAGTATGTTTTTTGCACCAGTGTTGGTATTCTTAACAACCTACTTAAGGGACACCACCTATTTTCTTCCAAAGGAATAATCTGTCTGCACATTCCTCCAGTTTATATGCAAAAGAAACTGTTTGGCTCATATTTTAATATCTCAGCAATCTAGCTCTTAATTATTGAAATGTAGTGTAAGTGAAAGAAGCAACTGCAGTAACCACTGACAGATTTCTGTTCCCAGGGCTTATGTCAGGCAACTGTTTAATGGCACTAAATGAGATTACAGACTTACTGTCTGTGGTTTTCGGCTTTTAGGCTTACTGGCTTGGTTAATGATCGTGCTGATTATGTCTTCTCGCCTAGCCGATGATCCAGCTTTGGCAAAAATTTAGATTTTGACCCCTGTCCTTTCAGTGTTCTCCATCACTGGGGTTTGTTGTAGATAATGCCACAACACTTTCTTGTGTTCTCCCTCGCTGCATTAATGGGGGGCACCTACTGCAGTTTAAAAACAAACAAGGTACCAGGCATCAGAAATGAAGTTCAGTCCAGTCAATCCAGTACTACGCAGTAGAAAAGTGACATAATACCTAGGATCACTGTTCCACACACTGTGATGTTCTCTAGCTCATTGTTTCCCAGACCTGGTCATGGAGACGCCAAGCTTTGAAAATGCCTCTGCTGCTTTAGCACACCCACAGCAGTAAGTTGTTAATGAGCTGATTGGTTGAATCAACTGTGTTGGCAGTAATAAAAACACTCAAATGTACATTGCAGTGTGCTTCCAGTACCACGGTTGGTGGGGGGGGTGGGGGGGGCTGCTCTAGTTCTTACTTGCCTCATGTGCACATGTTCAGTAGGGTCCGATTTTAGGGAAGGGCAATTTGGTTGGATTTTGAGGACAAATTATTTGTATTGCACTTTTACATAATGTGCAAGTTTGAATCACTGCTTCCTGTTGCTATAGTCTGTTTTTCTGCCACTGAAGGAACATCAGTTTGCTTTTGTGAAACTAAAGTCAGAACTTCAGATTTTAAAAAGTTTTATTTATTCAATTTTATTGTTTTTTTTGGTGTCAGTTAATTGTTAATTTAGCAGATTGACCGCGCTGATGTTTTATTGACTTTCTTAGTGTTTAAAGTTCTTATACCTCGCAACACAAACTGTGTAGCTATTTGGTACAGTGCATAATCCTGAGCATACAGAGAATCTTTACGACTTCATTCTTAGAGGTACACCACTCTACAGCATTTAGCTCCAACCTAATCTAGCACACCTGAACCAGGTAATAAAAATCGATGGCCAGGTATGTTGGATCTGAACTCACTCATGTTTGAACCTGAAGGGCAGTAGCTCTCCAGAACCGAAGTCTGGAACCTCTGGTATAGGCCAACGCTTCATTTCTCAGTGAAAACTTCCATGTTTGGATACTGTATGCATGTTGCAGACTGGAACTCTGGGCTTGCGTGCTTCCGCTAAAATTGAGCAATGCCATAAATCGTGCAGTGATGTCCTACTAGCGATCATGAACTCTTTGTTTATGCTTTCAAACACTGTGGAAACTGGCTTAAGTCCACTGAAAATGATCTCTCTCAATTACTTAATGCTTTTTTATTTTTCAAAACCATTATTCTAATCCAAACCATTATACTGTTGGCAGGAACATTAGATTGAGGTTTGGCCATTTTCTGATTCATTAAATTATAACATGAGAGATTATTGGTTATTAGTTACTGCCTCTGGTCAATTTAATTGAGCCTCACTCAATGTTTTTCTATCAGTAGCCAAAGCTGTACTTTGCTACCAAGTCTTACATGAAGTGACCCGAAGAGTCTTTCATGAAGTCTGCCACACCTCTAGGCCATTTGGTACAGCACTTTTTTTGTCCTTAATTCAGCTGACTCTAATCAGGTGCTTGTTGAATGAGTGTGCTCCAGTAACACACAAGCTGATGCTATGGATTATATTCACACATGATGAGGTCAGAACCAGTGCTTTGGCCATAAAATGTTGTGATGCAACCCATGGCTGCCACACTCAAATAATTTCAGCAGGTAGCTGGTAATCTTTTTAATCTAGTTTATTTTTTTATATTAAATTATTAGTCAACATTTTTGTGGGTATGTATAATTCAACAAAAATATTTAGTTTCATGGTGTTAATGCAGTAGATTTGTAAAAAGAAGTGGAGCTGAAAAATTTCTACATGCAGGAATTTTAGTTCCTAATGCCTTTTTCCCACTACAGTGTCGTCAACTTGCGTTGGAGATCTGTTCCTACGGCGCCACACAACTTGATTTTCGCTCCAAGTCAGAACCTACCTACATAAGCACCTACATGGAGTATAAACAACGCCATCTTTCTCATATAGCACCATATGACGATGTATTCAACTATTCGACAACTATTTTCTGCGCAAACTTCGTTTTTACGTCGTGAATGTGGTACGCCAGAGTGACGGAACAAAAATGTTTTAATAAATTTATCAGAGATGGTGATGTAACCGTGAAACTCTAAGTCGAGTCCGATGTAACCCTAGCACTCCATGTACATGATTTTAGCCAATATAATGAGATCACCGACACGGTCACAATCTCCACAATGTTTACACTAGGTGACCATAAATCGTAATATAGCAGGAATTATTCCACCATGAGTCATGTAGCTGTCTGCTCTGAGCATGCCACATATCCAGTCCGATTTCAGGTCAGTCACCATGGAAAAGTCTTGTAGTCTGAACAGGGCTTAATGTAGACTTCTAACATATAGGAGTTTAACTATAGTTACAGTGACATACTATATTTCATGTGTCGTCTTAATTTCAGTTCTGCCATTTTAGGTTGTGACTTGCTCATTAAATTTGAAATGCTTTTTTTTTTGTTAAAATGATTTTGAATTGGTTTTAGTGACTCATTCATTGCTAAATTCAAACACTCAAGTATTTGTTTTATTGTATTGGTTAACTTTTTAGAACCAGAATTCTAAATTTACATTGGTATTACTGTAGATACAAGATACTACTGTATCTTGAGTATAATAGCACCATCTAATATTGGTGTGAATTTGTTTAAATAAGACTAGTTGAGAAATACACCTGTAGTATTGAGAACTAGTATATGACTACGCGTTCAGAGCCAGTTGGAGTGTAGCAACTGTTCAAGCATGACCCTTTCATTGGATGGACTTTCAGGTGGTGAAACAAGTTTGTGGTACTGCTATCTTTTGTGGCAATGGACTTGAGGCAAACTTTGCACATAACTGTTTTGCTCAACGTCGGCCTAGCGATACCCAAACTGCCAAATAACAGAACCTCTGCTTTTTTTTCTTCTGAACCAAACTGTCCATCTCCAATTAATGTGAGCTGTCTGCTTTGACGGGGCAGAAAAACGAAACTTGAAAGTGAAGTACATGCTGATTAACAATAAAGTTAGGGTTTATACTCGATAATCACGATATACTCATGTGCTCCATCACACGTGGAACAAGTCGAGGTGCATCATGTATACTCCATGTATTGTCCAGCCCTACTGCAGTGTGTTCTCTCTTTCCTGTTTGCTCTGGACTGGCTGCTCCTTTTAATGTCCCGCCCACATGATTGGGGGGACTGATTGGCTACATATTACATGAGTGCAATCATCGCTGAAGTCTCGTCACTCAGACCACACTTTCTGACGAGAGGAAACTTTCAGTTGAGTGTGTACTGTAACTGAGGATGGAAGGTGTTTCGGCTTCCATTAAAATATTAGTGCTGCAAAACGTCGCTCCTGTATTCCAACTCTGAAAATGCCAGAAAATTTAACTTCGTTGCGGTGATATGAGTCTGTGGAAGTGTAATCACGTCACTATCATCTATGCAGAATTTTAATGAAAATGAAGATCAATGAATATCAACAGATATGAAAATAATTTTTTTCCAGGTCTAAATGCAATCTTCTGGTATGAGCCAGCAATATTACCTGTAATGACCGTGTTAATTATATTATATAAGTGACAGCCCTTGTTGGTGTAGCAGTGTTTCTGTAGTGAATCATTTGCAACAGTGTGAATAGTGCATTAAATTCCTCAGGGTTTTTGTGGAATTGCATAGTCTGTGTACCTTCTCCTAATTTGGTACAGTGAGTATAGAAAAATGTTGTTCTTATTTGATCTTTTTTTGCTTTACAGTCTTAAATGAAAACACACAAACTAATATTTTCAGCTTTACTTACTCAATGCTATCTATGATTTCCAAGTGAAAAATGCATAATAATAAAAAAAAGAAATACTGAGATTAATAAGGGATGGTTTTTGGTATCCACCTGTGATCAGTTGTAATCAGTGTGATTAGTAAAGCACAAAAATTGCTGTCCATGGAGCCATTCCCTTGTTTTACCTACTGTAAAGCATGGCGGTGGCATCTTTCTGTTGTGGGGGTGTCTCTGCCACAGGCCCTGGGGCTCTCATTAGGGTATAAGGAAAAATGGATGGGGCAAAATACAGCCACTCTTGAGGAAAACCTGCTACCCTCTGCCAGAAAATTGAAGATGGGCAGAATGTTCACCTTTTAACACAACAATTGCCCAAAGTACACAGTTAAATTTGACCACACAGTGGTTGAAGGAGAAAAAAAGTGAATGTCCTTGTGTGGCCCAGTCAGAGCCCACACCCAAATCTCTAGAAAGGTTTGAAGACAGCGGTCCACTAATATGCACCATCCAATTTGACCTACTTGAACAGTTCTGTGAAGAGGAGTGAGCAAATATTGATGAATCTACATGTGAAAAGTTGATGGGGAAGTATCCCAACAGACTTGAGACTGTTATTAAAGTGAAAGGAGTTTCAGCAAAATGTTTAGATAATGGGGTTACCCTTTATTGGCTGAAGCCATTTATTGTCAAACTCTTTTAAAAACCATAATGACAACAGAAAGTACCCAATTAACCCTGATCAAAAGTTTACATACCCTGGTGACCTGGCCTGATAACATGCACACAACTTGACACAAACAGGTTTGAATGGTTATTAAGTGAAACCAACTTCACCTGTGATCTGTTTGCTTGTAATTAGAGGTTGTGTATAAAAGGTCAATGAGTTTCTGGACTCCTGACAGACCCTTGCATCTTTCATCCAGTGCTGCACTGATGATTTTGGATTCTAAATCATGGAGAAAGCAAAAGAATTGTCAAAGGATCTATGGGAAAAGGTAATTGAACTCTGTAAAACAAGAGATATAAGAAAATATCAAAGAAATTGAGAATGTCAATCAGCAGTGTTCAAACTATAAGAAGTGGAAAATTAGGGGTTCTGTTGAAACCAAACCACGGTCATTTAGACCAACTAATTTCAGTCACAACTGCCAGCAAAAATGTTTGGGATGCAAAGAAAGCCATTATTATGCAAATACCACAAATTATCCCTCTTACAATATGTCAAACAGCACAGAGACAAGCCTTAAACCTTCTGGCACAAAGTCATTTGTAGTGGTGAGATTAAAATTTAACTTTTTGGCTACAACCATAAATGCTACATTTGGAGAGGAGTCAACAAGGCCTATGATGAAAGATGCACCATTCCTACTGTGAAACATGGTGGCGGATGTGTGAGCTACAAAGGCACAGTACGTTTGGTCAGAATTGATGGCAAGATGAACGTAGTAGGTTATCAAAAAATACTGGAGAAAATTTTTTTTGTCCAGTATACACAGCTTCCAGACTGATGCGTGGGACGTACTTGGACATTCCAACATGACAATGATCCAAAGCACAAGGTCATGTCGACCTGTTATTGGCTACAGCAAAATAAAGTGAAGGTTCTGGAGTGACCATCTCAGTCTCCTGCCCTCAATATCATTGAGCCACTCTGGGGAGAACTCAAACGTGAAGTTAATTCACGAGCCCAAGAATTTAGATTCTGGAGGCTTTTTGCAGTAGAATGTGCATTTTTATAGTCTGAGAAGATAAAACCTCATCCCCAACTACCACAAAAGACTTCAAGCTGTTATTGATGTTAAAGGGGGCAACACACAATATTAAAAAAAAACTGGGGTATTTTAAATTTTGATCAGGGTCATTTGGGTAGTTTGTGTTGTGATTTTTTTAAAAGAGTAAACACAGTTAATTAATAATAAATTGTTTCAGCCAAACACTAACCCGGAGTGAAAGAGTTTTGTGTTATTATTTATATTCTCTGAAAAATGGTAAAAAAACAAACAAACATGCTGTCCGGGTTTGTAAACTTATGAGCCCAACTGTATGTATTATTCCAGTTATTTAATGTATTTCTATTGAGCACAAAGCATATTTTGAAAAGTTAATGCTGCCACTTCTTGATTCTTCTTGCATTTCAGTGTTTGTTCGTGTCTTTTGTCTTTCACCTAGATCAGAGTGTGTCCCGGCAGCAGGAGTGAGGAAGAGCTTTAGAAGAAGAAAATGAGTGAACTGGACCAGTTACGTCAGGAGGCTGAGCAGCTCAAAAACCAGATCAGAGTGAGTATGCACTCACAGTAACATCGGAGCAATTATAATATGACCTCTTACATTTCTACGTCACTCAATTAGTTAAAAAAAAAATACTGTAGCGTTGGTCAAACCTATGGCCATTGCAAATTATATAAACACTATAAAATATATAAACCTTCACAATCAATATATTGTACTGGACTATATTAACTTTAGATGTACTAGTACGTTAATGTTACCTTTCAATGTGTATGTATTTATCTTTGGGAAAGTATAAACCAAATTTCTGGAAATTGTTCGACATTTTGTTAAATGTGATAAAAATGAGTATCTGTAACCTTTATAGCTGACAGAAGTAAAAAGATATCCAGTGTTTTTACTTACCACCAGTGTAAATATAAATAAAAGTATATGTTGATGCCTGCATCAACCTCTAAAAATGTTTGGACTGCAGCATGGGAGCTGGTTACTATTACTTAATTTTTCAGTTACACTTTTTGAGAACTCAGAATTATGGCAAGTAAACTTTTTGCATAATCTTGCTTGATACAAGACCTCAACTGCTCAACATTCTGTTCTCACTGTTGTCTGATTATCATCTAATTTTTATACATCAATCGTTTTCAGTATAGGACATCTGGTGATAGGCCAGGCAGGTTAGACAAGCACACATTCTGTGTCACCAAAGCAGCGTGAGAGCGCAGAATGAGGCTTCATGTTGACTTGCTGAAACAACCATGGAATTCTGGGAAAAGTTTTTGTCTTATGTAAGTTTGGGCACCTCTTGATAACAGATTTTGGTGATTTTGTAATTGAAGAGATCTTTACACAGTCCCTCTAGGACATGGAAAAAATACACAATATTTTCAGTAAACTTTGATACATAGTTATTGATGCCCACATTGCAGGAGAAGGCTACAAGAAAATGGCAAAGCGTTGTCAGCTTGCAGTTTCCACAGTGAGAAATGTAATTAAGAGATGGTAGTTCAGTGGAACTGTGGAGGTCAAGCTGAGATCTGGAAGACCACGAAAACTCTTGTAATGAACCGCTCATATGCTGGTCAAAAAGACAAATCAAAATCCCCATTTGTCTCCAAAAAAACATGCAGGAAGATTTAGCAGACTCAGGAGTGGTGGTGTACCATTCCACAAGACCTTCATGGAAGAGTCAGAAGATAACCTTATCTGCATCCCCATCATGAAATCCAATGCCAGAAGTATGCAACAAAACATCTACAGAAGCATGGTGCGTTTTTGAAACAAGTGCCATGGACTGATGAAGTTAAAATCTTTGTCCACATTTAGCAAAGGCATGTTTGGAGAAAAAAAGGAGCAACATTTCATGAAAAGAACACCTTGACAACCATTAAGCATGGAGGTGGATCTATCATGCTTTGGGGTTGTGTTGCAGCCAGTGGCACAGGAAACATTGCACGGGTGGAGGGAAGATAGGATTCCACTAAATATCAGCAAATTCTGGAAGCAAACATCATACATCAAAATGAGCTTCTACAACAGGACAATGATCCTAAACAAACAAATTCACCATGACGACCTCAAGAGATGCAATTTGAAGGTTTTGTAATGGCCATTACAGTCCCCTGATTTAAACACTGAAAATTTGTGGGTACATCTTAAAAGAGCTGTGTATGCAAGACGACCAAAGAATATTACAGAACTAGAACCTTTTGCAGGAAGAATAGGAGAAAATCCCAAGTACAAGAACTGAAAGACTTTTAGCTCTAAAAAGCATTTGTAAGCTGTGATATCTGCTCAAGGAGGTGTTACTAACTACTGATTATGTAGGGTGCCCAAACATTTGCACAATGCCATAATGTTGTGGGTTTTTTTCAGTTTATTGCGTAAAGTTTATGCATCAATGTTTGCTGAAACTATTGTGCATTTTTCTCCAATGTCTTACAGAGACTGTGTTTTCTCTTCCATGTCTTTTCAGATACAAAATCACCAAAATGTTATTCATCAGGGGGTTCCCAAACTTTATATCTCTCTCAAATCTTAAACACCTCAATATCAATGGCAGATTAATACACACTCATTCTACCTGTCCTCTGGACACTGATACACCCCCATACTCTGACAGATGTTTGCTTTGGGACCTTAAATGGTCTCCATTATCTTAGAGAGAACTCCTTTTCCATTTTTTCCCAAAGCAAGCCAAAACATGGACTCCTCTGTCTACACCAAATGTTCTTTCAGTCCTCGAGCTTGGCCCTGGAGAGTGTTTCTGCGTAGAATTGATGTATGGTGCATTCTTTGCATAACCGTTTCAGATTGCATCTTTTATACAACAGCATACTGTGTTCGGTTGCAACAGTTTTCCAATGTACTACAGAGACCACATGATCATATTTCTCACTGTAGCATTACAGTTTCTTTGGGTTCAAAGGTCCCATCCATTCATAAGTGGTTTCTGACATTACTGACTCTGATTTCTTATGTTTCTGAGTCTTTTTTTTTTTTTTTTTTTTTTTTTTTTTTTTACAATATTATATACTATTATGAGTGAAATAATAACTTTTTGAAATCTTTGAGATGTTTTCTTGGCAGTTCTATCTTTATACCGTATCATGATACTCACCTGTTGCGATTTACTTGCTTATTCAGAATGTTTCAGAATGGTGTAGCCTGAATATTCTATAAACTTTTTACTTTTATTTTGTCCTCATTGCCAATTGTTTCAAATCAAAAATATGCAAAAACAAATTTGTGGCTAGTCAAACCATCAACAATAATTTTTTCTGTACTTTTAACAGTTGAATGAAGGGTTAAGAGTTTTCTTCATTAAAAAGGTGGATAGTAATTTATGATCATTTGATACATTAACCAGTTATGGTCCCACCCATTTAAATGGCACAATACTTTTAAACGTTCACAGAATAGAGTTAATTTTATGGCCATGTTTAACAATGTTCTCTAATAAACCAGGTTTACGTTCAATAGCGTATGAAAG
>JBBIGC010000104.1:21484795-21501783 GCA_037576955.1 Lepidarchus adonis
GCACCCTCAGATCCTCAAATTCTGGTTTACTTGTCACTCCTTCTGCTCGTTTAACTACTATGGGTGCCAGAGCTTTTTGTCGTCTTGCCCCTCGTCTCTGGAACTCCCTTCCTGAACACATTCGTTCTATTCATACCTTTTCTACTTTTAAATCACATCTAAAGACTCATTTGTTTAGATCTGCTTTTTTCCACATGACATTGACAGCATTGATTGATTGTAGTATTTTATTGTTTGTATATCTTTAAATGTACAAATGTTTGTACTTTTTTTATTTATTTATTTTTTTTTTTATATTTTTTTATGAATTTATTTTATGTAAGGTGACCTTGAGTGTCATGAAAGGCGCCCATAAAAATAAAATTTACTATTATTATTATTATTATTATTATTAGAACTGATGGTAAGATGAATGCATTAAGTTATCAAAAAAAGGAGGAAAATTTGCACTCATCAGCCTGGAAGCTGCATATGGGATGTACTTGCACATTCCAACATGACAATGATCCAAAATGGAGGCAGGATTCCACCAGGACAGGAACAGGCATAGAGCAGCACAGAGACAGACAACCACTCACACACACTCACCAGTATGGGTAATGTAGAGTAACCAGTCAACCTATACCACAAGCCTTTGGACCATGGGAGGAAACCGGAGAACCCAGATGAAACCCACACAAACACAGAGAGATTATACACAGAACCCACGACCTACTTGCTGTGTGGTGACAGCGCCTACCACTATGCCTATCCCATTCTTTTCCAGCTCAATCCCTAATTCTTCTACCTGAGCCTGATGCGGTTTGTTCCTTAGCAGGATGCTGGATCTTGTTGAAGTCACTGGGCAAGTGAAATAACATGATATCTCCATCTGGTTTGCCAGTACATGAGTCATGGATAAGAACACCTTCAACAGATTGTGACAACAGCTGGCAACATCAGTGGTGCGTCTCTCCCCCAACTGCAGCAACTTGAAAATGAGAATGGGGAACAGAAACTGTATATAATAAAGCTACGGGTCCCAAAATGGAATTCCACTTCTGAGTGAGTCTTTGTGCTGGCTGGTTCAGAAGAGGTACATTCACATTCAAAGTTACACTGGGGAGTTACACTGAGTGCGGCTGCCACTCAGCAGGAAAAGGTAACAGGTAATATTGTTTGCTAAAGTTTGGCAAGCAATAGATGGAGAAATGCATACACCGGACACGTTCAACATTGTGGCAAAAGCAAACATCAAGGAGAACATTCTTACCAGGACGTTTAGTCATTTCAAAGCATCACTACGAAGGAATAGGAATAGGAATTTCTGGAATAGGAGCATAATGCAGACTATACTGCTGGTTGCCTTACGACCACAATCCAGACCTAGAGGTAGAAGAAAATCCGACTGTAACTGTTCTTGAAGAATGTGTTTAACGTCCTGATGCCTTTCTGTAGATCTAAGCTTCTTTGACGTCACACTATAGAAAATTTGATTCATTGGTGCTTCCCAAGGGGTTATGGCTGGCGACGTTTTTTTACATATAGCATTTCCAAGATAAAAACAAAGTTTGCGCAGGAACTAGTTGGCGAGCAGAGCAGACAAAAACACTAACTGTCACACAGCGCTATACAAGGGTGACAGCATTGTGCCATTTGCTCTTTTTTGTTTGTGTTGTTTGTTTGTAAACTTCATTATTGCTTACAACCGTAAGGCAGACTCTACAGTAAAGTTCAGGAGCTGTTTCACTTCAGTACTGCAGTGGATGTGATCCATGTGCTTATTTTACCCACATTCTCCCCGCTAACCAATTACAACTCAAAGAAAGCAACTCTCTTTTCTGCCCATATTACCCATCTGTTTTCCTGCACCAGAGGCATGTATTGCCCCTCCTCCCCAAAACACGCCACATCCCAAAACAAAAAAAATCGTTTTACGTCGCGTAGTAATGTGGCCTTGTGGGTTTTTTTTTTGTTGACTTAAAGAAGCCACTTAGTACACCTAATGTGATTCCTGTAAAGCGCATTGACTCCAATACCCACAATTCTGCGCGCCGGAATAAACTCCCAAAGCATTTTGGGAAAGAGAAGGCTGCAGGAGGCCATTTTATCTCCTGATGTTGTCGAGGGTAGACGCGGAAAGGAGCGGTTTCATGAAGAAACTCTTTACGTAGTTTCCAGCTTTACGTCTCCTACAAAAAATTTCGGCATTAGAATACACTTGATTTCTGGTAAGTTCACAGCAGTTTGTTAAGTTTTTCTACATTTTAAATATAGGTCCTTTCTCGCTTCACCTACAAATGGCCCACTGACTGAAACGGTCTCCATTTTGAGGCCACTAACACCCATTCGTCTGCGACGACCATTTGAACTCTAAATATCAGCTCTGTTACGACCAGTCTTTACAGTTAAAACAATTTTTTTTGCTTTTACTACAGCGTTATTCAATTTTCAAGGGGACAGTCGGTGTCAGGCACGAAAATCTCACTCAATGGCAGTCCGTCTTTTTTCTGCTGCTCGTTCCATTAAATAGCAAACTAATTAAATGTGTAGTGCATTATGTAAACGCTTTAATTCCAAGTTCGGCGGTAGTCAGATATTGTAATGAGACAATAGATATAACAATATACATATATGTGCTAATTAAGTTTAAACAATAATTATATAAACTAGGGGTGGGTGCTATAGAATAAAACAAATAATCAGGATGTTTCCGATGTATGTTTACAGGGTTTTGTTTTGATAAAGGACAATATGAAAAAAATTATATGAAAGTAGTTTTTGGCCAATCCGTTCTGAGAGCTGTTCAAATACAGACACGGATTAGAATAACTATATATTCATCCTGACCATCACATACCAGTTATTACAAATGCAAAACAGAACTTTATTAACAAAATTAATTCCCAGTAGAAATGCAAGCACCAATACGCGCAGGATTCTTGGCGAACTGCTTTTTTTAAATTATTTTTTTGTAATGAGTGAGATGGTGAAAACCTGTTTTGTATCAACAGATTTAATTGTATACCATTAGTGTTTGTTAATGCACTAATGCACTAGCACTAACAACTGTTTTGAAAATGGTACACTTTGGAGAATGTTGCATTTTATTAACATCTTGGTTTTTGATGGTGAAATGGAGGTTAGCTATATTTTAATAAAAAAAGGATTCATTAGATTTTGACTTTTTGACAATGTCCTGCATCTACCCCATTCTCTGAGGACTGACAGGAATCATGAATAATGTTGACTGTCTAGTTATTTCATTACAGTGACACCTTTAGAAAAGGGGTGTGTGTTGGGCAGCAAGTGAACAGTCAGTTCTTGAGAGAAAAAGGGTGAGCGTAAGTTTCTGAGCAACTTTGACCAGGGCCTTACTGTGATAGCTAGACGACGGAGTCAGAACAGCTCCAGAACAGTAGTTCTTGTAGTGTTCCAGGTCTGCAGTAGTTAGTACCTTCCAGAAAGGAAGGACAAGTGTTAAATGCGTGTGAGGTGTGAAGGCTAGTCTGTCTCGTTAGATCTCGAACAGGAACTGATTGACGTAAATACACTTCTTTTGTTTGTTCTCATTAGGGGTCACCACAGCAGTTTCTCTGTTTCCGCTTCCTGTCTTCTGCATCTTCCTCACTCATACCATCTGCTCGCTTGTCATCGCTCACCACGTTCATAACTTTCTTCACCCTTCCTCTTCTCCTGCCTATGTCTCTTTTTGTACCTTGGTAACATCCAATTTCCAAAATAGTCAGCCTCTCTCCTCCGCACATGTCCAAACCAACACCACCTCACTTTTCTGACTTTGTCTCCAAACCGTCAGAGCTGTTCCTCTGATATACTCCTCTTTAAATCTGCCCAGCCTTGTCACTTCCAATATATATATGCACTTCATAATAAAGAGGAAATGTCTTGGAAATTAGATGGTGTTCATAATGGAATTTTAAATGTAGTGTAATTCCAGTGTAACTTGCAAGTTGTCATAGATCATATATTTACAGTTTGGTAATGTAGTAGACTGACCGGGTTGGTAGAAGAAACAGAAATCCTTAATGGTTGTATGTACTAATGTAACATTGTGGTACATTTTATTTTTGTATTATCCCTTATAGTCCTACAAGTGGGGAAATTTATTCTCTGCATTTAACCCATCACACGTGCACACGTGGAGCAGTGGGCTGCCGTCAACAGAGGCGCCCAGGAGCAGTGAAGTGGGGACAGTACCTTGCTCAAGGGTTCCTCAGTGTCCGAACCACTAGGCCTCCACTGCCCTCAACTAGCACTACTATAATACTACAATTATATATTAGCACCTGTACACACACTTCAGACTAGTTTTTTTTATTGTGGTGGCAGAGTAAACATTAAACTACACTACAAAATGAGTTAGTGAATAAATTCTTCTCCATATACAGTCAGTGAATATCCTTTCAGACCTGAAAGGTTCTGATCGCTGTAGAGTTGTTAAGTCATTAAAAATGCTGGTCACTGAAGCTTGAAACTTTGTAACAGTTGCTCTAAAGACTGCTGGATAATGTGATTCTTCATATACTCGTTACAGCTGTAACACGAGACATGTCAAAATTTAGAAGTTAAAACTAATATCTTTCTAAAACACATTGTCCATGTTTTAGTAAACTGGCATGAAAATACTAATGTCTAAAGGTTTTTTATACACCAGCTTAAATCTATGGCTCATTACTAGATGGAAAACTGCAAAGTACTATGTCATACTGAGTGTGACATGATCTGTTTGCAATATTCATTTTACAAGGCTGAGGACCCATAGCTAATGTTTGCTTGCCTCTTTGTTTTGTTTTTCCTTCACCTAGGCCTTATTGGGTAAGACAGACATGGGTGCTGATAAACGGTAAGTTGATGATTTTGGGTTTTGCTATAAACTAGTTGCATAGCACAAAAATAAAAAAATATCACAATTGTTTAATAATAATTTTGATCAGGGTTAGCCGTACAGAGCGTAGTGGCAGGTACGGCTCAGAGCAGTCTCGCGATGATGACCGCAGAGACAGGCGAGATCGAGATGATCGCGGATATGACTCTCACCGCTGGAGCGAGGATCGTCGCAGTGACCGATATGATGGCGACAGAGGAGATCGTGATCGATACTGGGGTCGGGATAGTCCTGAGGTGTGTGCCCGTTTGTTAATGTTAAGTTTAGTGAAGTTTACTTTGTCTTTCAAGTAACTATTTTCTAGACTGAAGTTTAATTTGCAAAAAACCATAAGACTGAAACAGCTTAGTCATGATGCAATGTTTAATTCTTCTTTTTATCTTTAATGCTTTTATTAATGTATTAAATCCCTTGCACAAAATTAACAGAGATGCAGGAAACGTCGTATTAGTGATGGATCTGATGATGGGCACCACTCTGATGGAGATTATTCTGAGCATGATTACAGAGGTGATCCAGCTGAAGAGAAGGAAAGCAAGACCATCATGCTTCGGGGTCTACCTGTTAACACCACAGAGGCAGATGTAAGTACTGTAACATTCTCTTATTTACAGGACATACACTTGGGTAATGTTACTTGTATTGTTAGATTTTTATTTTGTTTTTCTCAGCTTCGAGCAGCAATACACCAGTTGGAGGGTCCTCAGCCGATGGATGTACGCCTGATGAAAAAGAGAACAGGTGAGACTGGTGTACCATGGATCCTTCCTCTCCCAAACCTGTGACCACTGGGCCAACCTGCTTCTGCTCAAGTGACTTTTGCCATAGCAACATTTTTATCCAGAAATTCTCAGAGCTGAATGCCAGTTTTAGTTTCGTTCACACAGATATTTTTGCACATCATAAGGAAGCAGAGGTAAGTTTTGTTCGTGTTGCAGCAAAATTCAGTTAAAATAAATTAACATATTTGACACTAGAAGTCAGCATATTGATATGTTGGAAGGATTTTTTTCTGCAAAAAGCCAAACGGCAACATATAGATAAAAAAAACTGTGTTGGAGGTACAGAATGGTTAAGCTATGTCTGTTGTTAGTACTAGCTCAAATTATTGATGCCATCAGGTCTATAAATGTGATTTCAGGTTTCTGTTGCTATGGCAAAAGAGAATTTTTCTGCCACCCTCCCAACCATTTGACCTCTCTCGGTCGCTGGGGGGGGTCACGAAGCAGTTTGTGACAGAGTTTGAATGTTATACCACTGAACCATTAAGACTAACACGCCTCCCGTCTGTATATCTGAATGCCTCTCTAGGTATAAGCCGAGGTTTCGCCTTCGTGGAGTTTTATCACTTGCAAGATGCTACCCGATGGATGGAGACCAATCAGGTTGCTTCCTAATCACCAAGTCTAGTTTTTACCCTGGGGAATGATGCAATTTGAATAGAAAAAATAAAAAAAATTGCCACCCCAGAAAACAAAATGGACATCATTGGACCATTCCCCTCTATTTTTCGAAGGCATGGTGTGATTTTTAAATAGAGGGGCATTTTATGGACTTTTTAAACCAGATTGTACGTTTGGGAAATAGGATTACATGACATGGTTATGTCTGTGCAGGACTTCATGTGTTGGTATATGTAGATTAAAATTTCAGAAATTTTCTGTAAGCTGCATATCTATTTATCCCATGTCAAAGCTTGAGAGGAATAAGAAAGCTATATGCAGCATATTAATTTAAACAGTAATGTTTAACAATGATGCATAAGTAGATTTTAATGTAACTGTGTGCACTTGAAGTAGTAAAACTAAAGATCTTTACAAAATCATGAAAAAGAAAAGAAACAGGCATAAAGGAAATGTTTGTAGGCAAAGAAGTAACTGAAGAGGAATTTTAAGTTCCTTTATGCTGAGTGACTGAGCATTTACAATACGTTGTGTGGAGGCTGTACCTCGTCCCAAGGCCCTGAAGTTCTCTACTTTTTACACACTGCTCCGGCCCCATCCGGATGCTCGGGTCCCAAACAACACGAACATGCACATCCACTGACACATTTGTACACTGAGTCCTCCTGGGCGACCCTCCCCCAAACCGTCCTGGCTATAGTGGTTGTTCATGGGCTGAGATCAGAAATGATCTGTGGAAGCTGAAATAACCCCAGGTTTGTGTTCCTCTTGCAGAAGCTGCTTACCGTCCAAGGAAAGGGTGTCGCCATGCACTACAGTAATCCCCGGCTTGCCCGGTTTGAAGACTGGCTTTGCAACTCGGTAAGTTCAAAAATTAATTAAGCCTAATTTTCAAATGTTAACTCTTGTTCTGTCCGTTTTTTTGGCATCTTAGATTCTGAAGCTAAATTTATATAAGCTTGTTTAAACCAGCTCAAGTGTCCTGGCAAAACGACATTCTGTGATCTTTTGTGTTCTTTGTTGAAATAGATGAAAAAAAAATCAGGGTTTGCAGCAGAATATTTAGGTGGAAAATTGTAAGTTAGTCTGTTGTCTTGCTTTCTTTTTTGTTTTGTTTTTTAAGTCTGGTTGTCTAATATGGTAAGTACGATGTTTAGCAAGTCCCTAAAGTGTGCTTATCACTTGTTGCGCTCATAGACGTTAAAATTTAAATGCTATGACCGGTTGCTTTCAGTGCGGCCTGTATAATTTCCGGAGGAGGCTGAAGTGCTTCAGATGTGGCGCAGCAAAAGCAGGTAAGTAGCTCCTCACCCAAGAAGCTGCTGCCTGCACCTACCTGAGGTCAGGCTTTTCCATGCACCAGGAGCGGGGATCAAAGTCTTATCTAAATTCAAATTTGCAGACAATAGTTGTCCATTTAGATGCAGATCTTTTTGGTTCTCCTGTTGCCTGGCTGGTGATCGATGGGAGGGTGGAGAGTGGTCTGCTCAGTCCCAGGGCTTTTACATGTGCATTCTTAGTCCCAGGGCCTGCATGCATGCTTCATTTTTTTCATATAGGTGTTAATGGAACACTTGTGTCTTTCTTACAGACTGTGAAACCCGCAGCACTACTGGAGGTACAGACACCCAGCCCAGCGGAGATTATTATGGAGACAGTAAGGAGTCATTTCTTTTTTCGTTAACATAAATTGTGTACATTTTACACTGGTGTGAATCTAAATAATCAAGTTGCTCAGCATTATGTACATTATCACTCAGTTGTGCTGTCTGTTTTGTGTCACAGCAATCATCTTGAGAAACATTGCTCCACTCTCCACTGTTGAGGGCATCATGGCAGCCCTGGCACCTTATGCTAATCTATCTGCCGGAAACATACGTCTCATTAAAGACAAGCAAACTGGCCAGAATAGAGGTTTCGCATTCGTCCAGCTCTCCTCTCCTCTGGTACATGATCATGTAGCAAATTACAAATGTCTTTAGTACTGGGGTATCCAGCTCTGGACCTGGAGGGCCGTTGTCTAGTACATGTTTTCCGTGATCAAGTTCTGGTTTAGTTCTTAGTGTGTTTGAGGAGGGGAACTTACCAACTGTGCTAGACACTGGGCCCATGGCTGACTTAGGACAAACATTTCTCAGTTCATTATTATTTTAATTTGTATTTGATATTTTTTTCTCTTTTCTCTTTAGGGAGATTAACATTTCTTGTCAAACAGATTGTGATCTACCATATTTCCCCAATGATAGGCTATGGTTTATACGTTGATTTTGCAAATCTGTTATTGGGTGTGGTTTGCTTAAATGGGGCTGCCTACCTAAAATATGAACAAGCATTCGCTAAAAGTATAATTCAGTACAAAAAGACGACATCCCCAAATGATTAGTTGAATTTATATGTACTGTTTACTGCAGCAATGAACCATTGATCAATGACGGGTCAGTATAAAAAACGCAGAACATGGAAAGTGGCGTTGCTTACCTCCACTTTCCACTGGAAACCAGTTGTTTGCTGCGACTAGCATTGGTTAGAGAAGTCGTCATGGTAGTCCTAGATGCACCAAAATATGCAGACACTGTATTGTAAAATAAAACCGATTGTAGAATTTTTCTTGTCTAATGCAGCATATGATTAGCTTTACTAAGTATAACCTCTCAATCTGTCATATTCTGGCAAATACAACAAATTAATTTGAAGTTAAATAAGACGAGGAGAAAACCCTTTCTTTGATGCTGGAATACAACACACTTCTGCGCATATGATGGATTGTCCTCTTACTTAAATGGTGCCGTCACTGCTGGCCTCAAACTTTTTCAGCCCTTTGCTACATTGTTACATCCTAGTATATAATGCATGCTAGGAAAAAGCTTAATTTAGCAGAAATAAAAGGAACAAAAATGTATTGTTGGCTGGGAAAAGATGAGTTTTTAATTTTCATTAGTCATCCATCTGAATGGAAATTCTTCTGTATAAAATTAACAACACTAAAATGCAAAATTTTAATTATTCAAATTCAGATCTATAAACGATGTCAATTACAACATGTGCTGCTTTGTTGTCGTTAATGTTGGACGTGTCTTAATCTCTGATATTGCAGACGTTGCATGGAGCTTAAAGTCATCAGTGTAGTTCTTGCCTTGTGGAATGAAATGGTTTTATTAATTTAATTGTTTATGCTCAGCTGCGGTATAATGTCACTACCAGTATAGAGTTACAAAGGCGTCCAGGAGGGTGTCAAGTTGCATGTTTCTACTTTGGATTGGTAAATTTGGTAATGTTGCAGCTTATAATGTGGGGCAGCCTATTGTTGGGGCAATATGGTACAGCCACTCATTGTAACGATGTATTGGAGAAAATATGTTGTGAAATACAACCTTTGCGTCAGATTTTTAAAGTGTATTTGTTGGTTTTGTAGGAGGCATCTCAGCTATTGACCATCCTCCAGGGCCTTCAGCCTCCACTCAAGCTGGATGGCAAGACTATTGGAGTTGATTATGCCAAGAGTGCTCGAAAGTATGTGTTTTGTTTTTTTCTTTCTCTCCTTTCAGCCGTTACATGATGGATGATTTTATGTTGTTTGGCTGAAGAGGTTTAAGATGAATAATGCTTCATGTTCTCCTCAGGGACCTTCTGTTGCCGGATGGGAACCGCATCAGTGCTTTTTCAGTAGCTAGCACTGCAATTGCTGCTGCCCAGTGGTCCTCCAGCCAGGTTACTAATCCACTTAAACTTGTGACTTTCTTAATAACTTCATTGGTTTTGGTATACATATTAACTTTTTCTCTTTATAGCCACAGCAAAGTGTGGAACCTGCGTCAGACTACAGTTGCCTCCAGGAAGGCTATGTGCCTTATTCCCAGGTTAGCAGATTTACAACTACACTTTCTCCAGTGGACATAATTGTGACAAGATCTAAAAAGTCGATGTGATTAATGTTTTTGCTCTGATGTAGGAATATCAGGCTCCGTATCAGCAGCTGCAGGCTGGAGCAACAGACCCATCCCAAGCCAATGGCATACTTGGAGGTAATGCATTTCTTCTATAGTGATGTGTAGTGGTAAAATTAAGAGTAATTTATGGGTTTAAGAGCAAGCAATAACGTTTTGGGTTCTGGTATTCAAGTGGGATTATTGGCTTGGATTTAGTTACGTTTTTAGAGGGTTCCTGCCGAGTAAATGTTATGGACTAGGTTTAATAAGGTTACATTTACTTCTTTTTGTAGCTTGGAATTCTCTGATGGGATGGTGTTTACTGGTTCTGTGTTAGTGTTTTCCTTCAGCGGGTCTGGTGTAGCTGTGATGGGACTATAAACTGCAACCTGCTCTGTATTTATTTTCATAGGTTAACCGGAATGGTTTGTGAAGTAATGTGATGATTGGGATTAAAAGGTTTTCCAAGGACTTAGGCTAAACGTCACCATCTTTTCATTTTTTTTGAGTGCAGAAGTTAGAGAGATGTGAAATTTCATTTATAATTATTTACTTATTTATTTATTTTTTTACCATTGTGGGTTAGAGTTTAGCCTTAAAGCCTTATAATCTAAACCTACAGTTTTTAGATTTAAACAACCCATAGGTAAGCTGTGCACATGTTTGTTTTAAATGGCAGTTGAATATTCTGGTATTGTGTCTAATACAATGTGTCTGTGCAGCTGCTCCTGGAATGAAGGTGCTCCCTACCACTGCAGGAGTTGTGATTTCTCAAGGTGCTCAGGTTTATCAAGCACACACTGCCAATCAACCAGCCACTCAGGTGAGATTTTCGCCATTACTTCCCAGCTGCTCTTTCCAGAGAATACTGTTTGTTTGTTTTTTCTTGTGAACATTTGTATATTCACTTTCAGGCTTTGCAGACAGTACAAGCTCCTGCCAGCACGGCAGCAGCCACTATAACTGCTCCAGCAACCTCTGCAGTCATCGCAGCAGCCCCCACTACAGCAGCTGCTGCTGCATCCACCTCTACAGCGTCCCCTCAGGATGCTAAATCTGGTAAGAGTGACACATTCAAAGCCAGCTAAAGATTGAGCAGTACAAAGTTAATACATAGATATAAATAGAACAAGTTCGTTTTCAGAAGCTTTTTCTTATTTCCCACCAGTTGTCCCAGATATCTCCACCTACCAGTTTGATGAGGCCTCTGGCTACTATTTTGACCCTCAAACTAGTCTTTATTATGACCCCAGCACACATGTAAGTTCTCACAAATAATTTGTTCAGAAAATTGAGACCTTTTAACAGTGATTGATAATCAGGTTGAGTAATACTTAAATTTGTGTGTGTTGCAGTATTACTACAACTCCTACACACAGCAGTACCTGTATTGGGACAGTGAAAAGCAGGCTTATGTGCCTGCAGCTGATTCTGGCAACCCACCAGCAGGTGCAAACTCCACACATGCTAAAGAGGGCAAGGAGAAGAAGGATAAACCCAAGAGCAAAACCGCTCAACAGGTTACATTTTCTTTTCTTTTTACCAAGAATGAAATGTGTTTTCTGAGCGATATTTTACTTAATGCCTTGTGTTTTTAGGAAGAAGAGGTATAGGAGGTGTGCATCTATACTTTTCATTAAATTATTTTTTTTTCTATGCTAGATTGCGAAGGATATGGAGCGTTGGGCAAAGAGTCTGAACAAACAGAAGGAGAACTTCAGGAGTAGTTTTCAGCCCATCAGCCAGGAGGAGAGGAAAGAAGCCGCAGCAGCAGATGCTGGCTTCACACTGTTTGAGAAAAAGGTTCCTTTTAGATTGAAACTTTTTTTTAAATATCTGCATTTAAGATGATCTCGGCACGTTTAGCATTAAAACGCACATTGGGTTACATGGACAACTAACTTTAAGATCTGTGCATTTTTGTTTTTTAGCCGACAGGTGGCTTGGAAAGGCTTGTATCAGAAGCAGCTAAAACTTCAGAAGAAGAAAGTTCATCAAAGGTTGGCTGCAACTTGCCCTTTTGACATCAGTAAAACAGATTTAATTGCTACTGCTATACCCTGGTCTATTTTAATTAACCCTCTCTTCATTTAGGTGGGTCTGGTGGCTGCCTACAGTGGCGATAGTGAACCCGAGGAGGCTCCTGAAGGCGAGGATAGGGACGACAAACTGACCGATTGGAAGAAAATGGCTTGTTTGCTGTGCAGAAGACAGTTCCCCAACAAAGAAGCCCTGATCCGCCATCAGCAGTTGTCAGACCTACACAAGGTACTTTAAACTTTGGTTTTGAAAGATTTATACATATGGACATTATTTGACATTGTGGGTATTTTGTGTGTTAAAGGATTTATTACTAATAATAATCTATGGATCCTTTTTCTTTTGTTTTGGTAAGTGATCCTACCCCTGACTTAATTTGGCTTTGTTTTTCTCCTCAGCAAAATCTGGAAGTTCATAGAAGATCCAAGTTGACTGAGGCAGAACTAGAGGAGCTGGAGAGAAAGGAGACAGAGGTTTGCGTCTTAACTGTACATTCTTAAGACTCTCATCAAAAAGGGGTTTTCATGTATTAAATATAAAATTCGTGTTCGTGCAGATGAAGTACAGGGACCGAGCAGCTGAAAGGAGGGAGAAATATGGCATTCCTGAACCTCCTGCACCCAAGAAGAGGAAATTCACCCAGCCTACCCCTGTTGTGTAAGCTATCAGCCTGCACTTATTGTGACTTGTCCTTTATCACTGTTAACAATGATGAAGCGAGATACTTAGTGCAGCAATGCCCTCTTGGTTTTACAGAAATTATGAGCAACCCACTAAAGATGGACTGAACAGTGACAATATTGGCAATAAAATGCTCCAGGCTATGGGCTGGAAAGAGGGGAAAGGTCTTGGCAGAAATCAGCAAGGCATTACAGCACCTATCGAGGTGAGCTTCTGTTTACCCTTATCTTCTGCACTTTTTTGCTTATTTCATTATTTCAGTGGAATTTTTAGATTAAATGTTGACCAAAACCTTGTCTTGTCTTTAGGCCCAGTTGCGAATGAAGGGAGCAGGTTTGGGAACAAAAGGAAGTAATTACACACTCTCAGCCTCTGACACGTACAAGGATGCCGTCCGCAAGGCCATGTTTGCCCGCTTCACTGAAATTGAATAAGCTGTGTCCTACTGTCTTGTCATATGAAGTGGACTGAACCTGGTTACTCTCACTGCCTTGTTTTAGTCACTGAAGAATGGACTCTGTTTCAGAAGCAATCTGTTGGCTGGGGGTTTAGGAGTAATGGCAGTTATATATATATATATGTACATAGTGTGTTCTTGAGAAATGTGAAGTTTGTGTACGAGGGGACTTTTTTTTTTTTGCGCGCATGCGCGCCAGTCACGGACAGATAATTGTAAAGTTTGTAAAATATGATCTCAGTTTTGTACATAAGAGAATAAATAAGATGTCAAACTATATATTTTTATACTTCCTCCAATCTAGTATGTCACAGTACTGGATACAGAAGTGTATGGCGCTAAATGTTTGAAGCTGGCTCTGATCAGAATCAGAAAAACTATTAATCCCACAGGAAATTACTTGCGCTGCAACTGCATTTTGAGACATAGAAACAGTCACACAACAGGGTATTAGTAATAATGAATACAATCAGAAACTATATAATAATACAGGGGTCCTCGAATTAAGACAAGGTTCCGTTCCTGAACCAGTGTTGTAAGTCGAAACACTTAGCACTACTGGTTGTTGTTGTTTTTTTTAGACTGGGGCCGTTTGTCATTTCACCAGAGGGAGACATTCCCACACCTGAGGCTCTGCGTTGCCTTTACTTTTAGTGTTACTTTCACTTTTAATTTTTAACACCATTTTAAAAGGTGGTGGGGTTGGGGCAGCGTCGTAACCATGAATTTTTGGAACTTGAGGACTCCAGTGTATAGAAAATAATATAAGTTCTCAATAAAGGAAAACGCCGGTATATATAGGTGGTACTGAGTAGGTGGCAGTGGTGGCTCTAACTGATGCACATCAACCGCAGCGGACCCCAAAGGACCACAGTCTGTGCAAGAAGTCGAGTCTGCTTTCATCTTTCTTGCATGTGGTGTGTGATCTGTGACAAGTCTGGTTTATCTTCCATGTAGACTCCCAGGTACAGTATCTTAAGTACACCCCTCACATTTTTAACTTGCATGGGAGGTGTGTAAGAAGGAAACCGCCAGTAAATCTACCAAGGACTGAGGCCTGAAAACGAAGAACTGCAGAGTGCTGGAGTGGCCGAGTCAAAGCCCATTAAGATGGGCTATTAAGAGACCCCTCAAACATCTCACAGCCTAAAAAATTCTGCTTTAATGAGTGGAGCAAACTTTCTGGTAGATGCTACAAGAAGCGTCTCCCTGTGGGTTATTTCTGCCAAAGTGGGTAACACTAGCTATTGGGTATGGTGTCCTAACTTTTTCCTCAGAATACACATTTCTGTTGATATATTTTGTTTAATGAGTAAATCAAGGTTATTTTTTCTTGATTACCTTCAATTACTTTCTGTTCCAGAGATAAATAAAAGAAAACAAGATTTGACATAGATATGTGAGCATTTCTTAATAAAAATCTGAATATTTCACATGACTGTACATACAAATGCTACCAATTCTAACAATTACAACCTCATGAGCATAACGGCAGTAAAACTTTTGGTTGTGAAAATATGAGGTAAAATTGATTCCCACTTAATGTGAATTGTAAAGATAATCACAATACACTTTTAAAAATAAAAATATCACTAAGATATTTTTATTTTTAAAAGTATTGATTTTTAGCTTCTGAAATTGTCAACTGGAAATGATGGAGAATTGACAAGAGAGTACTGCTCAATATGGGACAGAACCCACTTTATTTAAGCCCTTAAAAGGGCTCCAAAGCATATGTGCACCCCCAACTGGAGTAGAGCACATAGAGCAACTCCAACTTGAACTTCACACTCTCCTGACACAACACTGGACGAACCCACCGCCTACTCATCACACCGCACAGTCCAGTCAATGACGGTGGGCTCGCCCATTACCCCACAACTACACACCAATGCCCAATCCAGTCAAATATATACACACAAAACACCCACCAGAACACATTTAACTCCAAACACAGTCCCAAACTACACAAAATAGTCTTCCCAGGGGGCCATGCAGTATCAGCAGGCCCCCCTAAGCCTCAGCCCTGCTACATTCAAGGTGGAAGGGGGTTTTAGTCCAGAAAGTCTCTCTAGAGCTGGGGTGGGCAGCTTTGGCGGGCCAGTGTCTGGCCTATTTTATAGCTTTTTTTATAGCTCCTCAGACAAAATGAACTTGGCAATTAACAGGTGAACTGAACCAGGTGTATTGGAGGAGAGGAACTAACAAACAGTGCATCCAGGACTGAAGTTGCCCACCATTACCATTGCTGGGTGATGTAATGAGCATGTTTTGCAGTAGGAGGTGCATGCTTATGTAGGCGTGTAATCTCTGTATGATACCCTGCTCTCACATGTAGCCTTAACGCTTCCTTAAAGGCATCTTTGTTTTCTGTTTGGCCTTCAGTGAGCACTAATTTGGTTGAAATTCCCTGGCGAGTGGAAGGGGGCTGTTCTCTTCAGTGACTTGGCAGAAGTGGGAACCGTCTACAGTTCTAAGGAAATACACAGATTTGCAGCCAACATCTCACACTGTTAGTAAGTTTCATATGTCTGGTTTGTCAGCTATAATGTATTGATCCTGTTGCTGTTCTAACATTCCCATTCTGACAGTTTTTATCTGTTTATGTTGGTCTTATTGCTCCTGGAATGGAATGGATGGCATCCAGCAGTTTTTCGAGGAGAGGAAATCCACAAAGCAAAACAATGGCAACACTAGTTGTAAATGTAGGGTTTGTTTGTCTGTTTTTTTGGTTTTGGCTATAGGTTACATCATGCCAAGTCAGGAGGCAACCCTGGTTTTCCTGCCCCTCACCTTGTTTACTCATGGATGTTGAGCTAAGACAAGTAACATTTCTTTTTCTGTGTAAATTAGCATTTTGACTTTGAAAAACAGCCACATTTGAGTGACCAGACAAGGTACATTCATTTTTTCAAGTTGATCTTACCAATGGGTAATCCTGAAAACATAATTCCAGATGTTGCTCGTCCTGCTCAAATCCTTCACACTTGCTTTAACTACCATGGACCAGCTCCCTGTACTTTATGCTTTATCTGTTGCTCCATAGTATAGGATTTTAGCTGCTAGATCTGGAAACTTAGACCATTTCAGTTCCTTTTGCTTATTGTTGTCCAGTGTCAACAACCAGAGGATGGGTTGGGCCTTGGTTCCTCCCAAGGTTCTGTCCTACAGCTTAGAGAGTTTTTTTCTCACCTCTGTGGCCTTCAGATTGGACCTGGATTTTGTAAAGCTGCGTTGGGAGCACATCTGTTGTACTGTCTGTTGTCCTCGACTTACAACATACTCGACCTATGAACATTCGTTGCTACAATGCTGCCCAAAACATAATTTTTTATGGTGTGAAAGTGATAGTACCTTTAATAAAATGCTTTGAAAAGTGCAATACAGAGCCTCAGGTGGACTGACCGTGGAATGGCCTCAGGGCATTAGACATGTAGATACTTATGTACGGCACCCGCTGAGGAATGGCGCCCTGTCGTAAGCTGAGAACCCCCTATATACTGCAAAGTTTCTTTCGGTTTAATTACCAATCAACCTATTACAGTTTATACTCTGGCACTCTTTAATAATGATAAATTATTAAATCAGTGACCTCC
>JBBIGC010000104.1:21538791-21557379 GCA_037576955.1 Lepidarchus adonis
GGCGACAAACAAAAAGTAAGTAAGTCTAATTTTATGTTTACTTTTTTAAAACTGCTAAGCTTGTTTTTTTTATATTAAAAGTTATTTTTATATTTTTATATTAAAGTGTGCTACGTTTTAATTTAATTTTATACAAATACGGGTAGGACTCTAAAAGTAGTGTATAATTTATTTCAAAGAATTCCTACACCTGCACACTGCACTTCTGTTTGTCTCATTCTGTTGTTGTAACGTGTAAAAAAAAAAAAAGCTTTAAACGTTTAGAAGTTTAGAAGCTGTGTTATGTTTTGCGGCTCCAGACGATCTCTCTTTAGTTGAAGATGGAGCAAAACGGCTGAAAATAAAAAACGACATTAAAAATCTGTATTTTCTATAATTTAATGCAACAAAACATAAAATATTAATATTGTAATGGAAGTTGAACTTGAAGCACGGACAGCAGCGTAGTCACATGGTGCGTCATTCTCTCCTGGATGCACTGCAAGAAAGAGAAACATTTAATCATCAATACTCATCTTGTACCCTACTTAGTCATTTTAATAATAGGCTTATAAAGCTAATATACTGACAGTCTATGTTGCCTTCATATCAGGCTTAGATAAGGCTTTTAATTTTTTGCGGCTCCACACAGGTATGGTTTCTGTTTTTTTGGGCCAATATGGCTCTTTGAACATTTTGGGTTGCCGACCCCTGATATATACAATATGTTTTTATTGAATATAATTTTACACAAAAATCATTTTCTGATCACTTTTGATCACTATAATGTATAGATATTACTGGATGTAATATTTTAAACTGCTTTGTTCATTCTCTGCAGCATCTATAGCTTTGCCCATCATTCTGGGAAAATTGTTTGTCTACTTATATTCATACTTATATTAATAATTTGTTGATTGCACAGGAAAAACTATTAAAATATTACCACCAAAATGGACTGACACAATAATTAACGATAACAATAACTAAAGATAAATGGTAATTAATGATAACTAATTATAGCCAAAACTATATTGTAGCTGACGTTCTTATCTGAAGTCATTTGCACAGTCTGTAGTGACAGTAAATGTGACATTTAACTCACACATGGAGCAGTGAGCAGCTCATTAACAGCACCGGGGGCAGTGCACCAGGACGGAGTCTTGCTCAAGGGTTCCTCAGTGGTGTCTGGGCTGTGACCCTCTGATCAAGGTCCTAACCTCTAGACCACTAGATCGATTTCACTCTGTCACCACTCACCGTTTTCTGTCCTTTCCCATCTTTTGTTCAGGAGCCAACAAATACGATGAAGCAGCGAGCTACATCCAGACTAAATTTGAGGACCTGAACAAGAAGAAGGACACAAAAGAAATTTACACCCATTTTACCTGCGCCACCGACACCAAGAACGTGCAGTTCGTGTTTGATGCCGTCACTGATGTCATCATCAAAAACAACCTAAAGGACTGCGGGCTTTTCTAAAGGCATCGCCCGGAAAGATGCCAAGGTTGGCACACACACACACACACACACGCACACAGAATTATACACATACACCAATCAGCCATGACACTATGGTTATTGACAGGTGTCGTGAATAACGTTGACTGTTGAGGTCACTCATTAATGGCATTAATGGCAAATAACATAATGGATATGGGATATATTAGGCAGCAAGTGAACAGTCAGTACTTAAATTTAATGTGCTGGAAGCAGGAGCGTAAGGATCTGAGGCCTTATTGTGATGAACAGCAGGTCTTGTGGAGTATTCCAGTACAGGGCCCTCGAGTTACGTCGGTGTTCAGTTGTGTGAGTGTGAACAGACAGAGGGATGATTTTAGTCGTGATGTTTTATCTTTTATCTTCTGTCAAAATAAATGCAAAAAAACTGCATGACATTTTGTGGCCATAAATACCATCACCGTTCCGTCTGCGAGTCTCTATTAAAAGCCGGGCCGCCCCAAT
This sequence comes from Lepidarchus adonis, assembly GCA_037576955.1. NCBI lineage: Eukaryota > Metazoa > Chordata > Actinopteri > Characiformes > Lepidarchidae > Lepidarchus > Lepidarchus adonis. The sequence continues at coordinate 21,540,736 of JBBIGC010000104.1, forward strand.
AATTTTTTTAATAAACGCCAGCGCTACTACTGGAAGATATATGTTAACTGTAATTTTGACGTGAGTGGAAACTCATACATGCAATTATTCTGCAGAAGTTTTATTGAACAGCACTGTGTTTATTAACAGCAGCAACATGAACGTCTCATATTACAGTAAAGCATTTATGAAACGTTGCTCCAGATATAAAATGCTCTTTTTAATGACTTCACCATGACTGATCATGCTTACTACAGGCATACATACATATTATATTATTATATTACAGTAGCCAGTCCTGTTGTTTTAACTGGTTTCTACTTTAATAATGTGCCGCTTTCACATGTGATATGTGAATCACATATCACATGACATCACTGATATCAGAGCTACGAAGAAATTCAACACATTCCTCTTATTCATGAAATACAGACGCGAGAGCTACAACATGAACTATAAGTGGTGCGTTACTATCTGTAAGTGCTAGAAAGAGTCCGGTACCTTCCTCCTCATCATTATTCTACAGCATGAACTCGAGTGGTGCTTTTACAGTGATGCCAACATGGCGGCACAGAAAACTGATTCTACATCCATGTTACTATGACTAATGTGCCTGGAATTATTTTAAAACATTTTCTAACTCGTTTTCTTCCCTGTGTATTCTTTCTAGAAGAAGCTCTGCTGGTTGGTTCACCTGCACCAGCATCGGTGAGCACAATGCCAGACTGCCTACAAACATCTAGGAAAACGCTGAATTTTTGTGACGGAAAAGGACCGAGAAAAACAAAGACGAAGAAAATAACGGCAAAATCCTATGTCACTGAATTCCAAAACACCTATTCCTGCACCTACTTTTTATTATTATTTTTGTAAATATGTTTGTTCTGAGGAGCAGTTTTCTTTAGATGAAGAGCAACAATGCTTTACTGGTTTGTTCCTCTTGTCCTTTTTGTTTTTGAGTGTGACAGGGCAGAAGAAGTGAGGGAGGGGGGTAAAAAGTATTTGATATATAAACCTGTTTTTTTTTCCTTAACAGATGCAGAATTTTATTAAACTTAACCGTGCGATGCTTCTTTTTGTAAACACAGAACACAGACAGAGATCCGTACAATTTTAGCTTTTTTCTTCTTCTTTTTTTTACTCACACGTGGATTCCACAGTCCTGGCTCAACTGTACAGTGTGCTGCATGATGGACCACATAAAAAAGAGAAAGAATAAAAAAAAGAATTAAAAATCGCTTGCTCTGGTTAAGCCACAGTGCAACACGCCCCCAGCGGTTCAGCTGATGCATTTAATGTTCTGAAATTCTAGCTTCACTTTGATAAACACTGTACAATTGTGACTAATATGTAAGTTGCATAACTCTCTAGTCTTTCACTGTCCTTTCCTTTCGTGTTCCCAGACTCCTTCTCTTTTGCTCTCTGTTTTGTGCCTTGACTTCCAGTTCTCACATTATCCGTAGTTTAGAGCAGATTCAGTTCACAGTATCAAATAAAGAATTTTAAGAAAGTTTGGTTTTAGGAGAGGATAATGTGTGGAGAGATGAAAACCATGAGCGGTTTTATTGAAAATAAAAGTTGATTCACAGTTGTGAACTCTTGTGTTTGCTGTCGTCTTTACCTTTGTGTTGCGTTAAAGGCCATAAATGAATTAAAGTGACGTTCATGCCTCTTCTTTCTGTCCAAATCTGACTCGTGTCCGACAGAGCAGTGACCGAACCCGACATGCACGTGTTTCTGTCCGAATCCGAAAGGAATTTTAATGTTTGGTCGATACATCCGCTGCTAAGCGATTATAATGATACTCTCTTGGGTAAAAAAAAAACATGCTTGTGTTAAAGAAAAGACTCAATGATGCACAGTCACAAATGCACACAGTACTAGAGGATTCATGTCATGTCTTATTGAAAATTAAAACCAGGACTTATCACAGACAAAACTTCTATTTTCGTGAACATTTTAAATGAACGCTGACAATTATTTAAACTAAGCTGTTTACATATAATCCACACATGGAGATTTAACTGGAGTTGTGTGAAAAGAGGAGAATCAACACTGGAGGCTTCAGCGCCTTCTTCTTTTGATCAATGGTTCTTCCAGCAGCTGAAGTTGGAAGTTGGATTTTTTATGCTGACGTGACCAAACCTGAGCAACATTTTGAAATATTTGTGTGAACCTGACCCGACCTGACGCGTTGAGTCCCATCAGCTCAGGTCGGGTAACGATGCTCTAAATGAACGTCTCTGAACCTGCGAGGCTATTTCCCCAGGTGTGATCTTTCATGGCGGAGGCTTGAAGAGTAGAAACAGTTCACAGAATTATCACATTTAGACAGATTCTCCTTTACCCAAACATACTGTAAATTACACTGGGATTACAATACAGATGTATCTACAGAGTAATGGAGATGTTCTCCTGGTAAGCGGCCTAATAACAGCATGTGTAGATCATTTCACACAAGCCTCACAATGTTCAATCCTGTATTTCCTTTCTGACACTAACAATGTCATTTATAAACAGCGCATTTACATAACAACTAACTTTTTACATTTTATTACTATAATGTTTTTCTTTCAATTATTCTGTCACAATGTTTTTAAATGGTTGCTGGTGTTATATATTAATCATGTCAGACTCAAAGAAAATGTGTCTTTGTCCCAAACATAATGGAATTCTTTTTTTAGATAGATGCATAATTGGATGGGTCTGTGGATGGATAAATATAGATTCACAAACACATATAGTCATGCAAAAGTTTGGGCACCCCTTGATAACAGAGTTTGGTGATTTTGTAATGTTAACACAGTCTCGCTAGGATAACACACAATATATTTTAGCAAACATTGCTGCATAGTTACTTTTTATGCCATAAATAAAAACTATAAATAAAAACCATTATTGTGGCACTGTGCAAAAGTTATGGCACCCCACATAATCAGTACTTAGTAAAACTTCCTGTGGCAGATTTCACACCTCACAAACACATTTTAGAGCTAAAAGTCTTTCAGTTCTTGTACTTGGGATTTTCTCCCATTCTTCCTGCAAAAGGTTCTAGTTCTGTAATATTCTTTGGTCGTCTTGCATACACAGCTCTTTTAAGATGTACCCACAAATTTTCAGTGATGTTTAAATCAGGGGACTGTGATGGCCATTACAAAACCTTCAGATTGTGTCTCTTGAGGTCGTCATGGTGGATTTCGAGGTTTGTTTATGATCATTGTCCTGTTGTAGAAGCCTCTCTTTTTAGCTTCAGCTTTTTTACAGACGGTGTGACGTTTGCTTCCAGAATTTGTTGGTATTTCACATGTGTGATGAAGTGAGCAAGAAGAGACTGTTGTCCTAAAGGCTTTTCTGAGCCGTTTCTTTATTAAGCCTGGTGCTGTATAATCCTACACGCAGCTGAAATGTTCACTTCCTGGTTATAGAACCAAAAACTATTGTACCTTAATGTGATACACACAATATGTTCCCTGAAATACAATCTGAATCCAACATGCCTGGGCTTTAGATTGCTCAAGATTGTGTCGGTGCTCGTTTTGCACACACAGTCAGACATCTTGAGTGATCTACATGTAATGACGTGTGAAGATAACCCTTCCTGAAAGCCCATCCTTCTACCTGAAGGGATTGAATAGGCATGTCTAAGCCCTGTGTCCTGTTCTATGCCAGAGCCATTCTGCATAATGGAAATGACCATTCAAATGCAAACTGCAGCTATTTCAGCTTTATAGCATGACTGTGTTGCATAGACTGCACTGCTGGGCTGCAAATAACTGGACAATGACTTTTATTCAGAGTGATTCTGTATTGTAAACAGAGCTCTTAACTCTGTTCTATCCCTGATATATGAGGGTTATGCAAAGGTGTTGTAAAGCAGCCAAACAGGCAAAGGGCTCTCAAACATGGTCTATGTATGGCTGAACCACTTGCTCTGTCTTGCTCAGTCATTAGCACCACGTTTGCACCTTTAATCACAGGCCTCGTAAGGACAGGAATGTCTGGAATGTCTCACGTATTGTCTCCATGTCTACAATGGACGTGTAAACAGTGTTTGTGTATGCAGACACTGTGTTTGAGAGCTGGAAGTTGATTTCTTTTGCATTGTAATGTACTTAGCTGTGAAGAGCCAAATGCTTGCAATAGCAGCACGCTGCCACAGGGTGGCAGCCAAAGCGCACCTGTGTTCACTGTACTGCAGCTCAACGACACGAGTTATTTAAAGCTGATTACACCGCAGGAAAAGAAGTGCCTCGTTTTGAATGAGGTGAAGTTGTTTGCAGCATTGTGCAAAAGTCTTGGCACCAGAGAAATGTATATGTAAGAGAAGTTTAGAGGCAGTAAGTGTTTTTATTGGTTTATTTTCACATCACTAATATTAAATCAAATTAATACAGTGTTGGTGAATATGTTGGGTTACCATTTGCAGAATTCTCCTCCTGGAAGCCTGGAATTATTTGTAATAACCATCAAATCCCTGGTTTAGGCTAAATCAGCGGTTAATCCATTGAGGGGGATTCACCAAACAACAACTACTTTTTACACACACAACTAATTTAGATTTTGGGTTTTTTTTAATGATAACTTGTGGGGTTTTTTTGCTACAGAAACACTCACTGCTGAGATGGGAACAAATATGATTTGCACAAAAGACTTTTGCACGGTATTGTATATATACACACATACACTTGTCAATTTGATTTGCTTAGAAATCTAAATATAATCGATATGTAATCTGTGTATAATAAAACAGCGTAGAGAATGTGTGTGTGAATGCAAATTAAGCAAATAATACAAATGTAAATCTTTTTAAATCACAAGTATAATCATTATTGGTTCAAATCTCCATTTGTTTGGGAAGAAAAACGTTATCTCCTCGTTCGCCGTTCAACTTGTCTCCTCATTGGACGGCTGCTCGCAATGCGCCGCCCTGATTGGTTGAGAGTGTCGTAACGGGAAACGAACGGGGCTCAAAATCGCTCACTGTTTGCTTCACGAGCCAAACGCTCAAGGTCGCAGGAGCTTCCTGCACATCTGGCCAGCGAGTCTCTCCAGCGAGTCTCTCCAGCTTTAGTAAGTATTTGATGCAGCATGAAACTTTGTGAGCAGCTAATCGAGATGTTTTGTTGGATTTAGCATTGAATGTTAATTTATTTTTGCAAACTTTTCTCTTATTACCCAGGAAGATACTTACACATCATACACGGGGGTAGACACACAAAGAGGAGGATGGTGAGTGCTTGATTTGAATTTACTTGAAAGTATGACGCTAAAACTGCATGATTTTGTGTTTTGCATTTTGGCCTATTATTATTTTTCTAGCGTTTTGTTTTTGCTGATGGTGTGATTTATTCCCTTTCTTTTTGGATAAAAAACATTTTTAATTTTTTAGTGCTTTTTCTACTTAAATGCATTGTTTCTGAGCTGCAAATTGCAGTGTTTAAGCAGACAGAGGGCAAGATGGCAGCCTTGACAGTGATGTGGTTGGGCAAACAACACATGTGGTTGTAGTGGCCTTATCAAATGCTTGGAGATTATAAGTCAAGTCTGTCCCTTGAGTAAGAAATTGCATCAACAACAGCCCATGGACTGTTCGGTGGCTTCATTAACGAGACATGAAGCTTTTTGGGTCTTTTTATAGATGTTGTCCGTCTTATCAAGTGCTGCTGGACTGTAGTGTCACTGCTGACCACTGACCGCTTTGGAACAGCTTCATGCCAAGGCTTGATTGGGAAGGAATTTGGTTGCGCCCTCCACCCAACTGTATACATTTTTCATGGCCTTAAGCAAACCGCTGGCGGCTCCCCAGCACTCGGCCGCTCTCCTTTCAGAGCCAAATGCTTAAGTTCGCACAGCTGTGATAACAGCACTGAGTGGTGAGTGGTCCCCGTAACTGCACCTCAGGCTTTGCCACAGGCCGTAAACGAGCTATACCAACACACACACACACACACACACACTAAAAAGCTAAAGGATGAACTGCAAGCAGTTTTTATGGAGAGATTTTTTGGAAAAGCCCCTTCACTGCACCACGGTCTTCGCCGGGGAGGGAGGGTAATGTGGTTTGTATGGTCATCGAGATGGGTGACTTCCAGATTATGAGTCATAACAGCACAATGTGTTTGGATTTTGGTTGAGGTATCTCGTTTTCCACGATGGATTCCATGTGAAACCCTTTGAGTGAAGAACCCTCGTCCTTTGCTGAGAACTCTGACCCACATTGTACAAACTAGTTTGAAAATGATGTCATTTCCTCTCCTGACCCGTTTTCCTGCAGACTGGGGACGTGTCACGCTTCACTTTCTTCCACCTTTTCCTCTCCTCCTGAGCCAGGGAGGTTCTCCACACGCATCCTGCTCCCACAGTCAGCACGGATGTGTCCATGCATCACTCTTGGAGTCCGATCCCTCGAGACACTTGTGCCGTCGTTTTTCTTCCACTAAAGCGCCTCATTGTGTTTCTAGAGATGCCAAATGTTCTGTGGTTATTGGCTGTAGGGCTTGTTAAACGCAGCTGCTCTGAGTAAGGCATCACTTTTGGATTCTTTTTATGTGAATAAAAGGAAAAGATTATTCACTTATGGGACGTGTATGATCAACTGCGGCTTTGTTCCGACTGGGGATCGGGAGGCGAATATTTGGGTAACCGCTCCAGGTGTCAGTGCCGGGTTAGGGGTTAGCACCGTGTCCCATTTGGCTATATTTTCATTAAGTTTGACAACTTTTGTTTCCTTTACTCCCCTTAATTAAGTGGTTCTGCAAGAGCTTTTAAATGTGGTGATATTGTAAGAATATTGTATCACAATACTTGGAGACATGTAAATGATTTTTATTCAGTGTTCTCACCCTGCAATACAATACCTTCACTTAAGCAAGACTCGTGCTTTTTAAGTAATGACAATATCACAATCTGCACAGAAAATCATATTGTTCCCACAAAATACTGTATCACAATAACAAATATTATCACAATGATAAATATTTACATATTGCCAAGCTCTAAATGACCATATGTAGAATAATTCATAATTATGTGAATGTAAAAAAAAATTTTATGATGAAAATTTTGCTCTATGTGGTCCTAAGAAGGGTTTTTCATTTTTATAGTTATAAAAAACTTAATGACAGATTTTTATTTTTTATTTTGCAAAACCAAAACTCTTCTTACAGTAGCCAATTTTTAGTTCATTTTGTGGTTTATTGAGCATCTTAATTTATTAACAAATTAATTTTATCAATAGATGAAAAAAAATTTAAATTGAGCAGAATGTCTCTCGTAACCTTTTTTCTCAAATGTGTCTTTGTGTGCCTGAAAAATAAATAATCACCCTTGGGTCAGTCTGAGTTCTAAACACTCTCTCTTTTCTCTCGTTTCCCTTTAGCTGTGTGTGCGAAACTCAGATGACTGCTTCAGGGACCAGATGCGCTCCATGATGTGCTCCCTGCAGGACCTGAAGCAGATGCGGGAGCCCACTGAGCCTCCACGACGCTCCTATGCAGTGACCCGTGCCTGCCAGCGCAGAGAAAAGCAGCGGGAGTACCTGACTCGCCTGCGGATTTCCCAGTCCAGCGATGGCAGCACATACGACTCGGCCTGCTGCCTGGCCAGCCCACTGGAGGAGGAGGAGGACGAGGAGGATGGCATTGGCCGCCTGCCCCGGGGCTCCCCCTGCAGCGAGAAGAGTCTCGACATAGATTCAGGATATTCAGAAGCATCGTGGCAGGACGAGGGCGTGGTGCTGCGGAGGACCAGAAACGTCAGGGTTTCATCCTCAGCCTGTGTCCGCACGAACCGCGTCCGGCCCAAATCCACATCAGATGCTTGCCTGGAGCGATGGACTTCTTTTGAAGCCAGCGAGCCAGAAGATTGGACCACGTCCCTGCTGACCAGAGGGCGCAACAGGCAGCCTCTTGTGTTGGGGGACAACAGCTTCGCAGACCTCATTAAGAACTGGATGGACCTTCCGGAGTGTCCCGATCCATCCGAAGTAAAGCCCAATCCAAGCCGTAAACTAGCCAAAGACTTCCTGCTCAACATGAGGCGAAAACTAGCCGGCATGTCGAGGGGAACAGAAGGGCGAGGGAAGTCTACAGAGCCGTGTGCAAAACGCATGTCCTGTCCTGTAGGTTTTCAGACACCAAAACCCTTCTTCCACCAATCACACATTGGACTGCATCAGCTAGAGACAGACTTCTACCAGTTTAGTGCCCTAATGAAGACCGGGAGTCGTCAGCCCATTATATGCAACGACATCATTGGGTACATCTGAGCTGTTGCCAACAGTGATGGACACAAAGACTGAAAAATAATTCACAGGAATATTTTCAATATAAGCTTCATGTAAATAAGGAGATGATAAAATAAAAGCTGTGGCTGCTCTACAAAAGTATTTAGACCTTTTCATTCTTGGGTTAACCCCTTGACTTCTAAAATACACATTTATTCTCATTTTTATCTAATTCTTTCTAATCATTTTCCAGTTACTGAATAATAAGTCTTTAATAAATAATTAAATTGGGTTCATCAATGTTTTTTTAGTCTAGGCTGTGGTTATATATGACAAATCACAGAATCTTACCCTTTGTCTAGTTGAGTGGTTTTTCTCTATGAAAAAGAAACTATTATGCATAGTTCTTTAAAGAACCTTTCAGAATGGTTCTACATATAGCATTGTGCAAAGATCTCTCAAAAACACAAGATAAAATAAAATAAATGGAAACAAAAAACATGAAAAATAATCTAAATGAGTTGTGTGTATAAAAATGAGTTGATGTGTGTTGGGAGCTGTTAGAACAGTGCAGGTTTGGTGATTCCCCCTCAATGTCTCCAGCCATTGCATGGATGTGTGAAACCAGGGATACAGATAATTCCAGGCTTTCTGAAGGAGAACTCTGGAAATGGGAACCCAACACATTGGAAAACGTACTGTTCACTGTATTAATTTAATTGGTATTGACACACTTCCACCCAGAAGACTTCCCCAAGAGCTGTGGATGTGGGAGGTGGAACCCACCCACGCTTTGGGATATGTGGTGTTGGATGAACTAGGGTTGGCTTAACACTGGTGATGTCCATCCGCCCAACCCTGTGAGCGTTTAAAGAGCTGTTTCTATTACTGTTTGAAATAAAAAAGGTTTTAAAAGCTTCATTAAATAAAGGTTAACAATGTTACTTAATATAATAACAGATCAAATAAAAATTACAATTAATTCTTTTTAACAATGTAACAATGTAAGAGGCACTTAATTATCATAGAAATCGAAAAAGTGAGTGAGATACTGTCTCCAAAATCTTTGTAATGACTTTCTGGATTAACACAAGCCTGCAGAGCCAATACCAAACAGTTTTACTTATACCTGCCTGGAAAAAATACTCTCAGTGGTTAAAACCTGATAACTCAGCACAACAGCTGACTGGGTTACAGTTACACCGCACCAGCTGCAGTTCATGCTAAGAAGATTAACACAGCGCTCATGTCAGCCCTGAGGTGGCTACTAGTCTCAAAGGAAGAGGGGAACCCTGCGGTTATGTTTGTGTTTGAGGATGAGGAGGATGGTCTTGTCAACACCTCGTCAGAGGCTCCTGCAGTGGAGCAGTTTGATCTACTCGAATCACCAAAAGGTCATTGTGTATTTTGAGTGTGTGTGTGTTTTAGAATGGGGGATGGTTATTAGATTAAACCATTGGGTCCAGATGGTAAAGAGAAGGGCTGCAGCTTTTCATAAAATCAGCCTTTTTACAGCGTCCATCAAACGCAGAGATGCTTCTTCTTGAAAAACTTATCTTCAGGTACAGCTCTTTAAGAAGTCTGAGTTTAACCGAACGTTCTCACACTGACTCATCTAACCCTCAGCCCCTGGCCTGAGTGAATGGTCCAGTGCACACCAAAAAAGTCAAGCAGATGTTTGCTAAAATGGGTTTAGTAGGTTGGTCTTCTAAGTCAAGCAAAGATCTAAAGCTTGAGATTTTCTGTAAAAACGTCTGCAAAATGTGACCCAATTATTACTGGATTAGCAGCCATCTCTAGTGAAGACTGGCTCTAAAAAAATCAAAATGATAAAACATGTTCTTTAGAGCGATGCATAGAAAAAGTTTGATTCATGGTTCCATCAAACGTTTCCCTACATTTTAAGGTCCAACAATTTTTTTTGTGAGATTTAGCACTATTTTATCATCATTACATATAATAACTCAGAAGCTACAGTATTTAGTAAATAAAACTGCTACATTTCCATTGTAGACAACAGTCTCCTGGTTCCATTCACACCCATGGTAAAGTAATTGGTTAGTTTCTCTTCAATTAACCTGTTCACAGAAAACCACTCAACTTAAACTACTTAAAAATAAGTAGGATTCCTTTTAACCTATTAATTGTGCATGGCATATGGACTATGAAAATAGTATATATGAACATTGTACATGAAAAGTGTATGTAGCTTCGAACATGTAACTGTATATAAGACCCACATCACATCTTTCATTGCATGTTTCTGTGGCTCAGGCCAACATCTGCACTGTTTGCAGCTAAACCCAATAATGTATCTAATGAAAGGTTGAACAATGCATACTGTATTATGCACAAACACATTGTAACAATGGGTAAACTGAAAAAAATGGCTTGGAATTAAATGGATTAGACAGGTTTAGGGTGGACGTCAACTGATCTTCATTGCCTGACAATGTCCTGGTGTGAGTTGAGGGCTGCATAACAAAAGACCTCCAAGCAGCTCTATGGACGTATGCTGTAGTGCAGACTGCATGGAAATGTTTCTGGTAAATTCTAAGCAGTCACTAGAAATTTCCATTAAAATGACTTTTATTTAGTCTTTTTTTATTGGGGAGGGGTATTGGAGTAGACAGTACAGTTCAGAAAAACCTCATCACACTAACATTTATCTTCAGAGAGTAATCAATCACTTCATTAAAACAGGAAAAGACTTTCAGACTTTAGTTTAAGTGACAGTTACAGAGTTTCCTTCATTACACCAACAAGAAGAATTCAAGTAAAAGTCAGTAATCAGACGTTACAATGTTTCTGGCTGTTTTCTGATCACCTCATTTGAAGAGGTACCTGATTGGTGGAACTTTCTCACAGTCTTCATCCTCAGCGAAGGAGGGTATGATCTCCAGCATCTGCTGTTGAGCTGGGATCTCACTCTTAGTGACCACCTGGACCACTTCTGACACTCTGTGGAAAAAACAAATATTATTTCAGTCACATTTGATTTTAATGGTGCCTTTTATCTTGGAAATGAAAGAAATGTTTTTGCCAAACTTTTGTCATTTTAAGACATAAAAAAATTAATAAATAATTTAGTTAATGCAAAAGAAAAAGGTTGAAAGTGCAGAATCAAATGTATCAATTCAATATTATTTGAATGTAAAATATAAACAACTGTTACTATGTAAGTAAGGAGGTGATAACACAATTAATATCAAAATAATAGCAATGATATGGTTTATTTTGAGAAAACTTTTTTGGAGGCATTAAATATGTAAATGCCTGGTTCCTATGACCACTGTGACCAGTCCTGATCTAGCAACTTTCTCTAGAACACTCTGAAATATTTTTCAGTCATTGAATTATGCAGGAAACTACCCAAGCCGTAGAAATTCCCCATCGATAGAGTTTCTCAAGTATACACCAAAGACTAGGTGAACATCTCCAAATCCATCTTCAAAACAATGGCATCATTTCTTTCAGCTGTGAGTTCAGCCACAGATTTTCCTTCAGAATTTGTTCTATGGTCCTAGTAAACTGTGTTCAGTGTACAGTGAGGCCATATGTCCAATATTTACGCATTGCTACTGTGGAGGGAGCATGATGAGAGGAGAAGAGAGTCACTGTTATGCCAGGTGAGGAAATCTGTCATGTTGCTAATTTTCCACACAGGATTTCCTGTTCATAGTGCCGAGCCATTTGGATGATCTGGTCCAATCACATGAAGACCACAGAGGTTTATATTTGTATACTGGGTGGGGTGTTGGTGTCTTTTACTTCACTGTTGGTCCAACACTTTCACAGACTTTCACACGTGACTGTAAACTAGATGCTGTAGCAGTACTGGGCACAGCAGCTGGCACCAGGCTATAAATGAATGTGACTAGGTTTGTCCTCACATTTTTCCTCTGAGACACTACTGGGAACAGGAAAGAGACCCTGACAGGAGCCAGAGTATCTTTCAACAGGTGCACAGATGAAGTGTTTTGACTAAGGCTGGGTATAATTAAGCTGCACAGACCCCTGGGAAGCCTGATAGCAGCACATTATCCCCAACTTACACGTATAAGACACATGATGTGAAAAGCCAGATGTGCTCAAACTGTTTAGTGTATCCACATTTTTCATAAATAAACCTTCTCTTTAAACATGCTGTAAAGAAGATGTACACTGACAAGGTATTGCTAAATCAAATTCTGTCTTATTCATTCAATTTCCAAAGCACATATCCATTTTAGGCCACGGGGAAGCTAGAGCCTATCACAGTTCACTACAGGCACAAGGCAGGGTTCACCCTGGACAACCAATCACAGGGCAACACAGAGACAGACAACCATTCCCACCCACGGGAAATGTAGAGTAGCCAGTCGACCTAAAAAAATGGACAGTGGGAGGAAACCGGTGAACCCACACATGTACACTCCACACAAAAACACATTTTCAGGGATCGAACCCAGGACCTTCTTACTTTGAGGCAGCAGCGCTGCACCAAAGCACCGCCTCAGATTGTCGCATGTGTTTTCAGAAGAGATATAACTCTGGAAACATGCTTGTAGTCAGTGAGGTCACCAAGATCTTGAATATGGTCATTCATTTTAGTTCAAAATAAACTTAAAGGCTAAATACATCTACAGAAAAGTCAGTAGTTGAACATTTCTCCTCTGAATTAACAGCAGGCTAAAATCAGTTTACTGCTATTTAGTGTCCACTGTGTGTGAGAGCTGTGAGAAAGAGTGGGGGTACCATCATCGGCACTTCCACTGACACAGACCAGCTGAAATTAACGTGGATGGGTTTCCCCAAAAACGACTTCATAAAAAGACAGAACTGGTGTTAATTATTTCTGATGTTGCAGATGTTGTGTGGAGCTTAAATTCTGCAGTGTAGTTCTTGTGTTGTGGCATGATATTGATAAGTTCCAAATTTGATCATTTTAATTTTTATGCTCAAATACGGTATCATGTCACTACAGGTATTGAGCTGCAAAGGCTCCAGGGGTCAAATTAGATGCTTCTAATTCATATCAGTAAATTCAGTAACACTGCAGCTAATAACAGCTTATCTTAGTTTTAAAACATAAATTATTATTTTCTACAGCTTATAGAATGGGGCCTATAATGTAGGGAGGCCTATCGTTGGGGAAATATGTTAATCAAAGATCATTTTCAGCTATAACCAGCACTTTCAGCTACTTGTTGTAGTTGCAAATGACATTTAAATGTGAACCAGATTGATATGAATGATTTATTTGAAAGTAGGATTACACATAAACATTACACAAAAGTCATTTCATTGTGAATGTTTGAAAAAGAAAAAAACCATAAAAATTATGCACCTAAATAAAACAAAAGCAAATCAAAATCCAAAAGCATAAGTCAAGTGAATTTTATTTCTCACTTTTTATGCTTATGCTGTCACAATGCAGCCTTACAGAATCCGGGCTCAAGTCCCTAACAAGCCAAAGACGACAGAAGCAAAACTGCATTAATGGTAGGAAGAAACATTAGGAGGAACCAAGGCTCAGAAGAGGAACCCATCATCCTCTAGTCGACACCAGATGTTAATAACAGAATATATATAAGCAAATAAAAATAAAAGTAATATAACTGCTAAGCATCACAGTATATTTGTTGTCATTGCTCTTGTTTATCCATTGTATATACTGTTTTCTTTTCCCCATGCCATTTTTTCCTTTTCTTTTCTGTTGTCTTTGATTGGTTTGTTTGTCGCTGTCTGTCCAATCTGTTGCCAGAACCGAACGAGAAATAATGAAGTAAACTCAGCAAAAGGAGGAACATCCAATATTCTCACTTGCTTAAGATGAATACCTCAGACTCCCCCTCTTGTAGAACAAAATGGCCCTGACAGTGCAAGGCAACTAGAACTCCCATAATTTATGTTGCAACTGCCAGGACAGGACAGGCTAAAAAAAAAAAGTAAAAATTGAATTGATTCACGTGATAAAGTCTTCCTATACACATTCAGAAAATACGTACATCAGACAAAGAACATCCTCACCAATGTCACAATGCTTGTGCAATTTGATCCATGTTTTCAGAGACTTCTGTACTGCAGGTTGAGAAAAAAACTTACCTCTGTTTAAGTCGATCTACATGACAGGAGTCGTAAGCATACAGCACTGCAGGCCCATAGTACAGTCCAGTCACAGTCAAATCATAATGGCCCTGAAAAACAGTGAAAATATTTCACCAATATAACACTATAAAACAGAATATGTCTTAAAGTGGAGGCTGTATTTTGGTATAATAATAACACAGTTATTGTCATCGATTTTCTAGGTGAAACATTTTTATTTATATATTGATCAGCCACAATATTAAACCCACTGACAGGTAACACTAATTAGCTCCATACAATAGCACCTGTCCAGTGGTTGGATAAATTAGACAGCAAGTTATCATTCTAGAAGTCGATGTGTTGAAAGCAGAAAAAATGAGCATGTGTAAGGATCTGAACCACTTTGTAATGCTACCTAAGAAAATGATGACTAGCTCAGAGAATCTGGAAGCAGTGGTCAGTAGCTACCAAAACTGGTACTAAAAATGGGTCATGCCTAAGTCTCCTTGATGTGAGTGGAGAGCCAGGACTAACCTACAGCTGCAGAAGTATAAATTCCTCAATACTGAGATGTCCAAACACACAGCTTGCTGCATGTGGACCTGCCTACCATACCACCCAGCTTAAACGTTGCTGCAGACCAAGTACACCATGGTAAGAGTATTCCCGAATGGCAATGGCCTCTTTCAGCAGGATGCCCTCATGTCTGTGCTACCTTCTGGCTCTCCCCTTTAGCTATGCTGTTGTAGAGAGTCTTGCCTGAGCTCCTGACCACAATCCTTTAATCCTTTAAAACTCAATTTAGCCATAATGTACATCACTTAACCACCTGCAACACTGAGCATACCTAACAGTCTCTCTCTCTCTCTTTCTCTCTCTCTCTCTCTCTCTCTCTCTCTCTCTCTCTCTCTCTCTCTGCTGAGCTACTCTTTTGAGACATCAGTGATTCTGTCCAACTGTGCCGACGTAGACCAATCCTGATACACTGGAACCTACTCACTCCTACTGAGGAGAGTCCATATAGACAGAACCTGATCGTAAGTCAGTGAGGCCCACCTATACACATGAAAATGCATATGCCTCTTTAAACTGAAATTATCATTACTTTTATTTTTCATTTATTTATTTACTTTTGTCTGTTATTACTATCCAGTGTTGATCAGAGGAGGATGGGTTCCATTCTAAACCATGGTTCCTTCCATGGTTTCTTCCTACAGATTAGGGAGTTTTCCATCCCCTCTGTTGCCTTTGGCTCGTTAGGAGCTCAAACCTGGATTCTGTAAAGCTGCTTTGTGTCAAGCTCAGTTGTAAAAAGCGCTATAGAAATAAAATGGACTTGTTGGCATGTGTGTGCAAATGTGTGTAAGTTAAGGTATCAGACGTATATGTTAAAGAGAAAGATGGTCTTTGAGGGTCACTGGGGAAGTTTGGGGTCCTCAGCATTCAAGTGCTGATGGAGGGGATGATGGAGGGGTGGAAACAAGGTTTTGATAGTGTCTACCTAATGAGCAGTGTGTCATGGGGTGTGATATTCAGTATGAATGGATGAGTGTGTGGGTGGTGCTGAAGGTTTTGGTTTAACCTTGATGTGTTTCAGCAGCTCTTCCACTGTCATTTCCTCTTGGCCCTCTTCTCTACCCCGCACCAGAAACTCGTCCCAAAGGGAGTACTGCTTCCCCGCGACCTGCCGACAGACACAACACACCAGCTCTCAACACACACACACAGCTATCATACATGGAAAGAACATGTGTTTTATCTGGTTCTGTAAAAGAAATAAATGCTCTGGAAAAAAACAATCCAACCACGTTCAGGGACAACTAAAGAGGGAGAGAGAGAACAGGGGGTGAGGGGCTGCAAAAGCATTAAACAAATAGAGATAAAAAGAAGTAATAAAGGAAAAGGAGAAGGAGTGTGAATGAAAGAAAGAAAGAAAGAAAGAAAGAAAGAACGAAAGAAAAAAAGAAAGAAAGAAAGAAAGAAAGAAAGAAAGAAAGAAAGAAAGAAAGAAAGAAAAACCATAGTTAAATTAGTTTTAAATGAGAAAGAAAGAATAAAGGAAAGAGGGTAAAAGATGGTAAAAGGAAGAAAATGGGAAAAAAGAAAGAAGGATAGAGTAAAAGAAACTGTGGGAAGATACAGACAGACAGACAGACAGAAAGATATTTGTTGTTTTAATAACAGAGTAATTATTCATCCACAATTACCAAACAGACGTCCTCTGGGGTCACAGGTCACTTTCTGAGGGAACCATAGCAATAAGAACATGTAGAAATCCAGAGTGACACTGTATGTGTGTGTGTGTGTGTGTGTGTGTGTGTGTGTGTGTGTGTGTGTGTGATTCCCGATTCCCAATCTCCTCACTACTT
>JBBIGC010000104.1:21577122-21589540 GCA_037576955.1 Lepidarchus adonis
TGATAGAAAGGAGTCAGACACACAGTGCAGCACAGACAGAGCTGTTTCAGCAGCAGGAGGTGGTCTTAATGTTATGGGTGATCATGAGGGTCCTGCTCACTACTAGGCAGGTGGTCTTAATGTTATGGCTGAATGGTGTAAATGTAATTTATAATAAGTAAAGCACCATTACATACTCTAGAGGTGGGGTCATAGTACAGAGTGGTCTGGGGGTCATAGTAGAAGCCAGATGTAGCATCATACAGGAAAGCGGACAAATCAGGAGTGTCGGAGTCTGAGGAAAATCACAAGAACAGAGTCATTATATATACCTTGCTCAAGGGTTACGTCAGTGGTGCCGGGGCTGGGACTTGAACCTGCAACCTTTTGATCCCAGGGGCACCACTGCCCCTTATCTGCTATTAGGATTTGTGTCCTCAAGTGTAAGTGCTGATCATACTGAGAAAGCAGGAATGCTCATAAAGCACTCCAGTTGAATATAATTCTAAATGAAAGGCATCTTACCATAGCCGTAGGACTCTGTACCATCAGAAGAGGCAGGGTCAGCTAGAGGTGCAGTCTGGTGCTGAGCAGTCTGGACCGAACGCTCCACTGCAGAAGCATCTGGGTACATCATACCCTGCATCTTCTCAGAAGAGAGGTCATCATTAGATCACTTAAAAGGGTTATAGACCAGCGCTACGCATAAAGGTTAATAATAACAGCATGAATTAATATTAGTACATACAAAGATTCAGGAACTCACTTGTGTTAAGTTAGAGTTCTGTAACGGAGCAGAGGCCAAGGAGGAATCAGTTCCAGCTGCATGCACTGAGTCAGCAGATGAAGAAATTCAAATGTGAGAATGTTTCATATTTGATAAAGAGGCAGAACTCTTGGATGATTATTTAAAAATGTATGTGTCAAATCTCCTACCCTGCACTGGAGGCGCTACACCTATGGTTGCTTGTGGTGGTTGAGGGTAGAACTGTTGCTGTAGGAAAATTGTGTGATTGAAATGTAAAGTTTAACATAAAGCAAAAGAATAATGCGAATTAAAAAAAAAAACGACGTCAGAGGCCTCGATCAACATGAACTGCATTTCAGAATTTTCAAATGACCAACCTCCATCACGTCAGGTGGATAACCAAGAAGAGAAGTGTTTGATTTATCGTAGTCCCTCCGGTAACTGTTCAGGAAAACATCAGATAAATAAAACTTTAAATCGATCATAGCAGTAAATTACATCAGTTTTTATGGTGTTATGTTGGAACTCACTTTTGATTCTTTAGAGGTTTGGCTACTTCTGCATACACTCTGACTCCATCAATCATAATCGGACGGGGTTTGGTCAGCAACTCCACCAGTCGTGTAACATGCTGATAGAAAGGCAAGTTAAAAAATGTCACGAGTGAAACATATTTAAAAATCTGACTTTATATAGAGATGGGTCTATAATAACTTACCTCATGAGAGTCCATATCAACAAAGCAGAAGCACTTGGATCCAGGGGCCTTCCCTTTTACAAGACGGACATTGCGTTCATCAAGGTAAGCAAAAGTATCCAAAGCTTTTAGGATCGTCTCCACCGTGGTGGTGGGAAGTACGTTCTTAATGATCATCGCTGATGAGAGAAAAATGGCCGAAATTAAAACACATTAAAAAAAAAAAAAGCAGAAACAAGTTTAAGAAACTAAAATCTAATTAAAAAGTAACTGTAATCTTATAACCGAAAAATTCAGACCACTGTAATTTAAAGAAGATCAGCCCAAGCCTCCTGCTGGAGATGCTCAGCCATGTCACCAATCTCACAGAAAGGTCTCTGTATTTAACCCATCCACACATGGGCAGTGGGCAGCTATCAGCAGCACCCGGGAGCAGTGTAGCGGGATGGTACCATACTCAAGTGTTCTTCAGTGGAACTTTGAACCTGCAACCTTCTGTCCTAAACACTAGGATACCATTCCCATATTACACACCCCAGACAGTGAGCAAGTGCACCCGGAGCAGTGGGCAGTCACTGCTGGAGGAGCTGTAGGTCAGGTGATTGACTCAAGGGCACATCAGTCTGCTGCAGGTTCTAGGAAATCAGGTTGTTTTTGAGCTGCTAAACATGATGGTGATTCCATGTTTTATCGTGGATCCACAGTCGCCATGTGTTAACACTACAAACACCCGACCCAATGAGCTCTGACACAGATTCAAACTACATCTACATCAATTAATTCATTTTTCTAATGTGTTTATCCAAAATGACTTCCAGCTACAGGAACAATCAAGCATTAGTTTATACATCACAGCTCTGATGATCCTACAAAAAAGTTCAACACATTCCTCTTAGTCATTAAACACAAACGGCGAGAGCTACAACCTGAACTATAAACATACATGAATATAAACAGTCCAGTGCTTTAAGTACATATGCGAGTGCTACAGCGATTACAGCCTGGTAGAGCTAAGAGAGTCCACGTTTCTCTTCTTCATTAAGTGCTCAGAGAAGGTAGTGTGGGTGTGATGGAGTCTCGAGATGCAGTGTAAACAGTGCAGTGATTCAACCACGTTCACTGTTGAGCAGTGTGAACAAGGATCAAGATGCTGAACTTCCCTGTTTGGAAGGGGACCTCGCCTCTCCTCAAAAACATAGATTGCCCTTAGCTTTACCATCAGCCCTTCAAATGTTAAGAGCAGCTTGTCCAAACTCACAATGAGGAGAAAATACTCAGAGAATAGAGGAGCCAGCATTTATAACCTCCTGGTAAAAGCACATGACTTTTGATTGACACAGAAAATAAGCCAAACGGAAAGCTAAAAAAAAACTAGTCTAAACATATGAACTTTATAATAGTGCTAAAAGGATCTTCAGTTTTGACAATTAGCAGTAGCATGAGTTAGCAGCTAAAGGTAAGTTAGCAGAAACAGCAGCTTTGACATAAGCAAGCCAAGTACACGAGCGAAGATGGACAAGGGACTTTATGTCGAAACATTATTGTTTGTTGACAGTTTAAGGACAGAGGCAAGCATCTGTTGGAGTGAAACATGACGCGAGGTCTTCTCATAAAAGCCCAGAGCAGTTGGGTGAATCTTCGTGAGTTGTCAGGCAATGACTGTCATGCGATGGAGATGCTCACCCAACACATTGCTTTTCAGAGAAAACTAAACACTAACTTCACAAACAGTAACTTCTGAAAATTTTAAGATTTTTAATATGAAATGCTCTTCCAACTCATTCTTTATGTGGAAAAACATTATTAAGTTAAAAGATTTGTTATGTCAAGACTACAAGCAACTCAAAAGTCCTTCCCTCTGAGAGGAAAAGGTTTTTATTAACCCTGAAGGGACAGCCTCACTCATCGCGAGGTGTCAAAGTATAAACTGTAAAGGAATTATATGATTATAAAGATAAAGTCCTAAAATTACCTTAACTTCCCCAATGCATGTGATCCAACCAATCAGTGACGTTGTTAATAAGAAGTTAATTAGCGAGGGTGGGTGTGGCAGACTGTAGTGGAAACGTGTAGTGAGCCACACCTACAAGGTGAGGGACATAGCACTAAAAGGAACACTGGAAGCTCATAGACACTAGACGTGTGTAAACTGCCATCGGCTGAGACGGTTTTTAGTCTGGGCCTGAGTTTAACCTGCATCTGGGAAACCAGCCTTAGGCACAGAATGTCCACTCACTCCTGCTCTCCTTGAAGACCGGATCCGAGTGCTGTATGTTCTGGCGCGACGCCCTCTGGCTGTGCCATTCCTCTGCCTGTTTCTCCGCCTCTTGCTCCTGAAGCTGTTTGTCGACCTGCTGCTGCCAAGCTTCTGGAGTCAATGTGGAGCTTCTCTGCCACACACCCTGAGACAGGGGGTCATTCAGAGGCTTGGAGCAGCCTTCCTCCATCACATTTATGGGTTTAAGTGAAACTGGACTCGGCAGCAGGCCATCCTGATTGGACGGGACAGCTTTGGCTGGTGGGTCCTGTTGCTGATAAACAGAGAGAGAGAATTTTATTCAAGTGAAACTGTGGCCTCTGTTACATGTACCACAAACACACAGGACACCTTACCTGTTCTTTTACACTTCTGTCAGACTGAATGTACTTCAACAGAGCAGTCTTGCTGCCAACTTTAACGGCCCCCTGTAAAAAAGGGAAAGACATTTAGTGTCCAATCGGTGATTTCACGCTGGATTTTTCTAACAAATGTGATTGGGCAAAATCTGTCCCAGAATGCATCGGGTCAGGCTCTACTGAAGCCATGGATAAAGACCCTTTAGCATAGCGAAGGAAGTTTTCAGATTTGGGGCTTGTCTTAAAATTCGCCTCAATTTAAGCACCAACGTAAGGTGACAAGCAAAAGTATTATTTCTACTCTGACAGGCAAAGAGAACACAGACATCAAATCCTTACGGTGCTGACAGTATGGGGGAACAGAGCTCTGCCACTGGACGAGCTAACGTTTGTAAATGTCTTGGGTATACCTGAGCCAAAACAACATAAGAAGGTTGCTGGGATCGAAAGTGAAAACTGTTCCCAAAAAATGGTCAGCAGATTATAGAAGAGGTAGCTGCCATAGATGACACGATACGATACTATGAGGTTCTCAGTTCTACAATACAATATCACTGAGTGTTCCTCTGTAGATCAGACGGTGAGTTCTGTATAGGATTCTCTCCCAGTGACTTCCTTTACCATTTACACAGAGAAACACCAGCTCTGTCGCCACCTTGTGGACTTCAGAGGCACTGCCTTCACAGCAGACAGATAAAACATTAAAATGTGCAGAGACAAAAAAAAAACAATATTAAAAGTTTATACTTAAAGCGGCTGTATCAATATAATATTGTCCTGAAAAATCTCAATACTACAAATGTACTTGTTTTCTTCCATGTCTACTGAATTTTTCTTTTCTTGTTTCAAACAAAATCAGATACGAGGGAAATATGAAACCTAGTGTACGCATTATATTCCGAGAGACGGTGAAGGATGTAAAGCACATGAAGTTCTTGTAGAAAGGTCAATTCCACACAACCATGATGAAGTAATGCTGCTTTGCCGGACAAAGCCCAGTAACTTTGGCTCTCACCCAGGGAGCAGAGATGAAGATACCATGAAACACTGAAGGATATTTTATCTTTCTGCCACAATTCTGTGGTATTGTACTAAGAAGGGAAAAGACAACGATCATTCTGAATATAAACGACTTACAGCATAAGTGCTCGGTCTTTCACGGCAGAAGGAAAAGCATATCACAGCTTTTATGTGATTGTTCAATAAAAATAAATACATAAATAAAAACAATTGATCAGGTTATTGCTTCGAGTAGGTTTTTAACAGA
The DNA here is from genome assembly GCA_037576955.1 of Lepidarchus adonis. Taxonomy (NCBI): domain Eukaryota; kingdom Metazoa; phylum Chordata; class Actinopteri; order Characiformes; family Lepidarchidae; genus Lepidarchus; species Lepidarchus adonis. The sequence goes on from JBBIGC010000104.1 coordinate 21,582,430, forward strand.
TTTGTTTCATTGTCACAATGCTGTTACCACTCATCGCACATCCTGGTTTTACAGCCACAAATACAAGACTATCACCCTATCCATCATACGAGATCCTAAAGAAGTTCATTGTTCTAGTCTTGGTGTCAGGAAGGTCACCTCATCAGTGCTGCTCATGTCAGGTTTGCACATGGTGTTTATTATTCAGTTATTCTAATGACTGAGATGTACCTGGACTAACTGAAGAGAACCAAGTTACAGTTCCTTCAAAAAATCTCTGCTTCAACATGTGGTCTTTTCTTACACAGCTTTTTCCAAAAAGTCCACACCTCCAGAATCTCCTCCAGATAAAAGAATAAACCATGCATTCCAGCTTTTTGCAGTACACTGCTGTTTCACACGTCCCCATCCTCAGATTTATGAGACTGTGCAATCATAGTAACAGTTGGCAATTTAAGCTGCAGAAACGTCTGGCATATGTACTGGGTGTTTGAGGACAACACACCCTGACAATCAAGTGGATGACAAAAGGCTCACAAGCAGAACTAAGGACGGCTCAAGCGGTGGAAATAACAATTACACTCCACTTTCATTACCCACCTGCGACAGCAGAAAAAAGCCGCACAATGTAACACAGGCAAGAGGCAGCGTACACAAAGCTGCATGAATGGAAAACTAATAGAAAAGAAATGGGGATCTCAGGACTGGAATGCAGGCTATCCAGGGCAACATGAATGACCTTCCCTTCCTTCATCACAGGAGTCATGTCACTTTTACTCCAACTCTTCAATTAAACCACTATAGTTGTGGCAATGAAGGAACCTCAGTACCAGAAAAGAAACTAAATCAAACTAGCAGTGAAGAAAACATCACAAGAAAAAAAACCAAAAAAACCCTCAGAACCAACTGATTGTTACCCATCATGAATTCCCAATCCAGCATCTCGCACGAAAAATCCGTGAAACGTCGACTTCCAACCCAGCAGAGTTAAAAAAAACCCTTTTAACCTCTGCAGACTCCAAACTACAAAACCAATCTGCATCAATTAGATCACAGACCACTGAAGAAATGAAAGCCATGAAGTCAGTCAAGTAAGGAAGGACAGAAATCCATGTGGTTGAAAGCTGAAAAGAACTGATGAGAGAAAAACTCCTGGGAATCTTCAATAGTAGTAGAGGTCAAAGTAACAATGGATGAAGGCTGAGAAAACGCAGCACTAAAGCATTACATCGCCAGTGAAATGAAAATACTGACGTGAAATAAGGGGAAGTAGACTGCAAAATACCCGTGTGTCTGGTTTTAAAGTGCATCTTTCAAAGTCAACAAGAAGCTGGAGAACGTGTAAAGAAAGTCTAGCACGTCACTGCAATCAACAACACGGTAACTTACCAACGCACTGCTAATGTAAAGATAAGCAGTGAATCCACTGGCAGGTCCCATTACTAGCTCACATTTAACAACTACGTTCACTTCATCATGATTAAAAAAAATCTCCCGCTGTCTCTGGACCCAATAAACTAACCTTATAATACATAAATAAATAAAAATCCAAACCCATCGGATGAAAATGTTTGGCAGAAGCTACCAACAGCTGAAAAATTATTAAATGACTGGAAAAATCTATTAAGAATTAACTTCAAAATCTCTTATGGATACAAAACTTCAGAATATAAATGCTTTATTTCCAGGTTATGAAAAGCCTAAGTCAGACTGGTGTCTTGTTTTATTGCAAATTGTGTTGTGTCTTTTGAGAGAATGAAAAAATTATTTTTTTTGGCGGGGCGAAATATGATTTTCCCTTCCCATCCCATCTGCTGTCAACCACCCATGCCACCCTTGGCCCTGCCCCAGCCCAAGCCTTCTTCCTTTGAAGACACAGCCGCTGTAGACGGACAAGGATGGGCCACCTGGTTGGACTCCATGAAGTGGACAGCATCCTCGAGGTTTAAAAACTCCACATAGGCCGTATCGTAGCTGTAACCTGGGGACAGCATTTGAAATACAAATGGGTTTGCGTTAGTGAATGCCAGTCAATAGGAGAACGGTGAAAAAAAGAAAAACAACCTGTCTCGATTCACGAAAGATATGACAGCGAGTTATTTCTTTTTTTACAGTGTATACATTTCGTCCATCAGAACTGCACAGGCACTTTGCCGGTCAATAACGTCAAAGCAGTCGTACAAATCATTTAGAATAACACCTTCCAACATTTTCAAGATACATTTTCATTCGAGATTATTATGTCGTGTATATGAGGAAAGGGCTCAAATTTAATATCTGAAGGTTTTCTGCTGAGTGTGGCTCTGACAGCCTCTAAGATCATCCATCTAATTACAGTGCACAATACCTCATTTAACTGCAAATGTGTTCAAAACTGGAACCAAAATGTGGTTTGCTAATGAAAACCACTAAACTGACAAAACCTTTGTTGCTACATGAGATTCCATTGACACTAAAGGCTCTTTTCAGAGATTTGGAAAATTCACAGAAAATTCTGACATCCAGAACATTAAAAAAATCAACGTGAAAAAAAAAATTGTTTACTCTGACAATCATAAAACTAAAAATAATTTAGTCCATGTTGTGGCATTGGGTCCCACTGCCAATGGACAATAGAAAATAAAAATACAAATTCTTTTAGAAAACTACAAAACAGGAAACTACTCTGTAGCCTGACAGCTAATGGCTCTGAGCTCACTGAAAAAAAGAGCCTCTTTATGACGACCTTACACTTTATAAAGGAGTAACAGCATCACATGAGTGTTCCAGCAACAATAGAAGAAACTACTTGGGAAGGGAACAATGTTGGCATGTTCTCAGCAATGTACTGGAAGATCTGCTTAAACCACATGGCAGTTTACTCTGGAAGGTGCTCAGGGTGAATGACAAAAGTTGCAGCACAAAAACACAAAGAATAAGGGACAGGGACCTTTTTTTTTTTTTTTTTTTTACAAGAAACCATTTAGCATGTTTGAAACCCAATCAGCTTTTTCTAAATCACTGTGTGTGATGCAGAAAACACAGTCAAAACAAAAAACAGAACAAGCGAAGGACTCGAGTAGCGAAAGGCGAAATGTTGCGAATGTTGTTGAAGTTTGTAATTTTAAATAATCTCACCTGGAACAACATCCTTTATCTTCATGCCTTGCATTGGAACTCCATCACGAACTGCAAATGCATCCAGTATCTACAAAAAAAAAGCTGCAGGTCAGACACCAACACCTACTCAACATTTCACAGGCCCAACGAACTGATTCATACTAATAGCAAAAACAAGCGAAATTCAATCAAGAGTTGACATTTCTGAATCAAACCTACCTGCTGCATTGTAGCAGTTTTGGGAATTCCAGAGATGGCAATAGTATTTGAAACCTTATCCTGAACACCGGAACTCCTGTAATCCTGGTCCTTTTTTAAAGTAACAGGTTTACATTCAATGGAAACACATTATAGTTAACTTCAAAATAAAGCCAACAAGAACAATGGTTATCATAACAAAAATTACATCAAAACTACAGAGCACAGACATTACTTATAAGAATTTAGATAAATGACAGTCATATTATACATTTCAAATATTTAATGATAAAACATTCATTTTAATATATGACTAAAGCCTATAGACGTAAAAACTGTTTTCTGACCTGAGAACCAGAGTCACTTGGTCTTTCAATTTGAGCCAATTTGGAGTCCTTCAAGTTCTTTTCAGGACCTTGAAGATCCTCGAGAATATAGTCATACTTGTGGCCTGAACTGGTCCTGTAATCTATGTCTCGATAATCTTGGTCTTGTCTCTCCCCTCGGTTACTCGGAGATTCCTTGGGTCCTGGCATCACACTCCCTTTCTTCGGCCCCTGATCAAGAGGCACATCCTTAGATCCCTTAAAGGTTCCTGGATCAGCAGGGAAGTGACTCTCCTGGTTTGAGCTTTTGTCTGAAAAAAACGAACGTCTACCACTGCATTCAGGCTTTTCATCTCTGTCTCTCGACCAGCGTTTACCATTATTGTCTCTATTTGGGAGATTTGCTGGGGGATCCATTGGCAAAAGTGGTTGTTTCTGAACAGGGTGAAGTGGGTCTCTGCCTGGGAAATCAGCAGGAACATTCTTGTCCCAGTTTTGGGCAATAGGACCATCTCTTTCTGTTCGAGAGAAGCCCAAGTTCCCACAATCTTTGCTTGCAAACTCCATAGGTGCTCTCTCCCTTTCTTTGAACTTAGAACTTTCTCCTAAATCACCTTCTTTGTCATGCCCAGGCAAAAACTGCTCTTTCATTTCTCTGGAAAAGGATGAATTTTTGTTCATCGGTGAAAAGGAGTCTCGGTCCCGCATGCCTTGCTTGTGCCACTCCTCTGAAAGTGAGTTGTTCTCTTCTCTAAATCCCCCTGGGCTTTCAGTTGGCTCGGGGAACTCCCGGTCCCGTAGAGTTGGTTCACCTGCTCTAAGCAAAGGCTTTTCTGTACCTCGACGATCTACAGGCAAGTCAGGTCTCCCTCTGACATCCATTGGAGCTCCGTCATTATCCCGAAACATCTGAGGGGATCTGTCCCGAAAGTCCCCCGGCGATCCCATACGATTCCTAAAATCCATATCTGATTCAAACCGTCCTCTAGGATTTAGTGGAGAGCCAAAACCTCGTCTCTCAAAAGTGTCTTGCCTTTCCCGTGTAGGCATGTCCATACCAAACCGATCAAGATCATTCCTACCCATCTGTGACCTCTCCCTCTCTCTCAAATTGTCATTCCTGTCCATAGGCTCCATAGGACCCCGTCTTCTAATATCCATGGGAGATATGTTGAAGCCTGGCATATCCATTCTAAATCTGTCTCTCTCTCTCATGTCCATGAACGGATCTTCTGGCCCCCTCATATTTCTAGCCTGCATGTCTCTGCCTCCCATGTCCATAGAAGACCTACCCTGCCCCATAAAACCTGGAGCATTTCGACCTTCAATCTCAAAATGTCTTCGGAAATTCATATCAGACTCATCACCAGGCCTGAAGAAGTCTCGAGGAGGGTCTCTTCCTCTGTCAAGAAAGGCCATGTTCCGTCCCATCATATCTGGTGGACAATCAAACCTCCTCATGTCCATAGGCGGCCGATCCTGAGGCCCTGCACCCATATTCATTCCATCTCGTCCTCTGAAACTAGGCACTGGTCCATCTCTTCCATCAAACATCTCCCCTCGATGGTCACCACTGTAACGACACGAGTTTCCTTTAAAAAAGTTTATTTATTAAAATGCAACCTAACAGGTTCTGAGGATGAGAACCTTAAGGATATGTGCAGACAACTTCGGTCAAGAGGGCAAGCAGCATCATTTGAATTCCCAAATCTGACAAAAACTAAACTTTTATTAACTTTCTGATTCATTTATTTATTCATTCATTCAACCATTTTCTTTCTTGGTCAAGATGGCAGGAAGCTAAGCATTGCATTTCTGATATTCCCTCTCCCCAGGAATACTTTCCAGCACCAGGAGGATCTTGAGACATTCCCAGGCCAGATGGGCTATAAAGGGAGGCACTCAGGGGGCATCCTTATCAGACACCTGAACCACCCAAACTAACTCCTTTCAATGCGAAAGACCAGAGGCTCTAATCCAAGCTGCTTCTGAATGTCCGCGCCCAGCTGCCCAACAGAGGAAGGGCTCATTCTTTCGGTAACTACCCAAAACTCATGACCATTGGTGTGGGTTGGAACGTAGAGTTACATGGAAATCCCAATACATCCGCAAAACTGCTGATGCTGTACCGAATCATCTGTCCAATTCACTCTCCATTTTGTCCATCACTCATATTTAAACTCCTTCACATGGGGCAGCAACTCACCCCGGAGTGAGCAAACCACCGATATTTAGCAGAAAACTATGCCCTCAGACTTGGAGGTGCTGACCCAGTTAGGGACTATGCAATTTGTGCAGCAGCCTGGGAAGGGCATCTGGGCTTCTGATGTTATACTACAAGCTAAAGTTAGCCCCAAACTGGCTAAAGTCTTATGTATGTTCAACATAATTACAAATGTATGACACTTGAAATTTTATCCACCATTTCCATTAGAAAGACCATGGTGTTCATAATGGGAAAGCAGTGATATGTAAACTTGTTTTTGCCCTGTTGTTTTTGTAACAAAAAAAACAAAACAATGCACCTTTAAATGAATATCCTGATAATGTTTTTTGATTTGATCTCCATGGGGAGCTGGTTCCAGCTAGGGGTTGAATAATGGCAAAAATCCATTTCACTCTGTTTAGTTACAGCTCTGAGCTCCAATAGCTAAGCCGCTCCCACTGATCTGAGACCTTCCAGGCTGGTGCTCTTCAAACACCTTAGGGAGATATTTTGGGCACAAACCATCGAATGACTTGTACACAATGAGTAGAACTTTGAACTAAGTTCTGTAGCTGATTGGAAGCCTTTGTAGAGACTTGAGAACTGCAGTGATGTATATCTTTTCTTGGTCCTCAGGCCAATTAATGCTTATAAATAAATATATAAAAGGCATGGATACGTTTTCCCAAATCTTCCTTTGAAACACAATATCTAACCGTACCTGTTTTTGAGATGCCAGAACGCAGATTTAGTCATAGATTTAAATGTGATAAAGACAGACCCTCATGCATTATTACACCGAGATGTTTGGCCTGGGCTGTGGGATTAATATGCCTACATTATAGATGGGAACCAACTGCAACTTTCATTCTTTGTTCCAGAACGAACTCTGCCTTGTCTTTATTTAACTGAAGGAAATTATGTTGCATCCAACCGCTTACTTTTTCAATGCATGAAACGCAGCGATTCTGCAGGACTGAAATCATCAGAGCTAGATAAATGAGTGTCATTTGCAGAGCTACGATAAGACAATTTGTATACTTGGAGAATTTGGTAAATAGGAAGCATGTATAGATTAAACAGAAGTGGCCTGAGGATGGATCCTTGAGGGACTCCATATTGCATGGCAGTTTTTATTGGTTTGGTTTTATTGACCTGTATGATGATGATGATGATCAGACTTTGTCAGTACACTTTTACAAGCACCAAAATTTGACCTCTCTGACCACATACATACAGGTCCTTCTCAAAAAATTAGCATATTGTGATAAAGTTCATTATTTTCTGCAATGTACTGATAAAC
>JBBIGC010000104.1:21600281-21618976 GCA_037576955.1 Lepidarchus adonis
GTGCAGTGGGTGATCAGCTTCCTCCATAATGGACAGTAGTTTACTCAGCTCCTCTGCTCCACCACAGTCTCCAGATTATCTTATCTTATCTAAACCAGATATCATCACCCAGGGAGCAGTGTAGCAGGACAGTGTCTTACTCAAGTGTAACTCAGCGGTGCCCGGCCTGGGACTTCAACCTGCAACTGTTTCTGTTTCCAAGGGTAAGGTCATAACCACTAGACTCCACTGACAACTCAAGGTCTCAGTAGAATGTAGAGAACTGAGTTTTCACTGAATCTCCCTTGTATTAGAAACTGTTCTCTGTTTACTGTTTTCTCCACATACACAGAGTGGAGAACATGTCCAGACCAGGCCGCACACTGTAAGTCTTCCATATTTATCCTAATGGCACTTTAAGATAATGGTCATCCTCCATTTACAGAAGTGCTTCAGGCGAATCAGTCACTCTCTGAAAACCTAAGTGCTCAATCATGTCGCTGCTTGGCCTTTAAACAGAGATTAGCTGAAGCTATGGCTGGTGGAACTATGTGGGTGAACAGATGATAAACAGAACTCTTCAGACTTAGACAAGAAGTTCTAAGCTGCTCACTGTGCTCTTTCCTAGTTCTAGTGAGGACCCGAGCTGCTGCATTTTGAACTAATTGTAGTTTGTTTGAGTCATTATGGAACATTTTTATAGCAGGCATTGAAATTATCTAGTCTTGAGGTTATAAAACCATGAACCTGTTTTTCTGTGACAGAGGGTGATAGCGCACTGGGTAAATCCTAGAGAATTAAGATTTGAAGTGAATGATGATTTAAGTGGGTCTTGATCTTTATCATAATGGATAGTAAAGTCTCCAACAATTATTAATTTGTCTTGGTAAATAGCTAAGTTGGCTAAGAAATCACCAAATTCCTCTAGGAATTTTGTGTAGGGCCCAGGTGTCCTATAAATGGTTATTAATATGAACAAAATATTGTTTAAACTTAGTGAAAGAATCTCAAAAGAAGTGAAAGAAGGAACTGGTTTTTATCTTGTTTACAATGAGAGTTTTGGTGGCGAGTGATCTAATATTTAATAGTCCTAACTTTACTAAATCACAGGTGCTGTTTTGGGGTTTGTATAAGAGATTAATGTTAATTAAATTGTAACAAACTTTTTGATTTTTTTCTATTTTTCTGTGAAACCCGGGGAACAGACAGTGTTAATAGAGTGGACCTTGGGTTGCACCTCAGAGCCCCTAGCAGACGGTGGGTTTAGCCGGTCTGTCTGCTGCCTGGCCTCGGCCCTGGTCTGTCAGCAGCTGTTAACTGAGCTACACTGCTGGCTAACTAATAAACTATGCTATGCTGCGGGAAAGGAGAGCAGCACTCTCCCGCAAGGGGTGAATACCGTCCTGGGCTAAGAGACCAGGCTTGCCCTCAAAAGTGGACCAATTATCTATAAACCCCATTTATTTTTTGCGCACCACTTCCAGCAATTCAGCGCCCGAAGCCTGCTGTAGGCCTCGTCGCCACGCCGCATTGGGATGGGGCCAGAGCAAACTATGGCATCAGACATCGTCTGGGCTAATTTACACACCTCTTTAACATTTTACTTTTAGTAAACTCACTCTGTCGCAGACGGATATCATTAGCTTCTACATGACTATCCTTTCATACCTATAGCAATCTGCTAGGGGCTCTGAGGTGCAACCCAAGGTCCGCTCCATTAAGACTGTGTCTGTTCCCTGGGTTTTACAGAAAAATAGAAAAAATCAAAGTTTGTTTCAGCAATTTAATTAACATTAATCTCTTTAACAAACCCCAAAACGGCACCTGTGATGATGAAATACTATTAAATATTAGATCACTTGCTACCAAAGCTCTTATTAGCATAGAGCATAGATATAGCAGACAGGCTGGTATTATTTAACCCTGTCCAGCAAACACATCTTATTAAAATGATTGTTTCAGCAAATTCTACCAGTTGTTCACTCGACTCCATCCCTACAAGACATTTTGCCAAAAATGAAACCCAGTCTCATCCCATGCAACCTAGGAAAATATAGACCAATCTCCAATCTGCCTTTTATATCCAAGATCCTAGAAAAAGTCGCTTCTCATTAGTTATGTTCATACTAATGAGATGTTCAACAGCTCTATTAAAAAACTAGTTCATGCTTTCATAAACTCAAGACTAGACTACTGCAATGCCCTGCTATCAGGACCTTACTAGAAATAGGAAATTCAACCATATCTTCTAATATCCCCGCAATGCCTTGGGGTCCGTTATTTGGGTCACTGCAGGGAGCTCTGGTCCAGCCTGCTGGGAAGCCAGGCCTGAGTGGCCCTGAGCCCTACCAGGGTGTAAATACACCTATTTGGCTCTCCAGGCCCTTCTGGGTGGGATGGAATGTCTGGTCTTGGCCAGGTGAGGTTTTGATCCTGGATGGGGATGGGGGTAGCCTCCTTCTGTGGACCCTCCTCTGATCTTCCTGCCTTCGCCTTGGGCCAGGGATGGAGACGCTCTGTGTCCACCATTCAGCATCAACCACCACCACTACTTCGGCTACCACCACTTCCAATGACTTCCAGTGACAAACAAGTTCACATCGACACAGTCACACATTGGTAGACCCATATAAGGCGACTAGGGAAGTCTTCATAGATTGGGTTAGTCTGTTATTATTAGTATTAACATAATCATTAATCATTACTAGTGTTTTGTATGTTGCCATTGCTATGGTTTATCCCTGATCCATGCTGTAAGCTGTTCTCCTTGTCCCCCCACTCTTTTTTTCTTCACTCTCTCTCTCTTCTCTTTTGTTGTCTGTTTGTCTCTATTTGATGTGTTTGTTTGTCTGTCCACTCTGTTGCCAGAGATTATTGAAATAATAAAGTAAACTCTACAAGAGGGAAAACAACCAATATTCTTAGACTTCCTTTCTTGTAAAGCAAAACTACCCTGACACTACAGGCAACCAAAAATTCCATGCTGTTTGACAAAACTGTCAGGACAGGATAACAAACAAAACAACAAACAAATTATTTGCAAAGAATCCCAGTCAGTCAAAAGAAAGTTACTCTAATGAATAATTTGCCCCGGATCCAATCACTGAAAAAAAGCAGGACTTCAACTCTGACAACTAGAGGAGATTTATTACCTGAGGAGAATTTTGATATTTATAAATGCACATACAGTCATGTGACAATATTAGGACACCCTATGAAAGCCTGTGTGTTTTTGTAATATTCTTGGACGTATGGATATTTAATCTCAAGTTTAACAATACTGTAATACAACTAAACAATTAAAACTGAAGAAAAAACAAAATCTTCATCAGAATGTAATTCTACAAAAATGTGATATCTGGTGAAGAATAAATTAGGACACCCCCACATTTATTCCCAATCAAAATGGCACAAATCACAAACAGGTGTAGCACATCAGGTGCACATGATTAGAACATAATTACTCAGCATTTTGAAGGAGGTTTGCACTGTTTAAACCTCAGACATTTAGTTTGGTGTGCCCCTGGCTGATGAGGTGAGAGTGAAAAGAGCTCAAGTAAGTTCACCCTGAGATCAGACAGCAAGTTGCTAGATGTCTCCAAAACCTCTAAACATCATAATGGGACCTACAGCAGCTCCAGCTACTGCTTATGTAAAAGTGCCTCTACAATCAGAAAAAGATGCACAACTTTAACCTGCATGGGATGTGTGCAAGGAAGAAATCTTTACTCTCTAAGAGAACACTTCTAAAGAAGTTTCTTAGAGAGAACGTAGACAAAGACCAGGACATCTGGAATAATGTTCTTTGGACAGATGATTCTAAAACTAAATTATTTGGACAGCTGAACAGAAAAACATGTCTGGCATAAACCAAATCCAGCATCCCAGGAAAAGAACCTCATGCCAACTGTGAGACATGTTGGTGGAAGTGTCGGGGTTTGGAGATGCTTTGCTGCAGCAAGACCTGACCAGCTCACCATCATAGAGTCCACCATGAATTCTATTGTGTATCAGAGGGACTTTGAGGAACATGAGAGACCTGAAGCATAATTGGATCCTGCAACACCAGTAACTCCACCTAAAACTGAAGGCTGAACACTGAGAGATGGAGAATCCTGGAGAGGCCGAGTCAAACCCCTGATCTTAATCCCATTCAGATGCTGTGGTCCCTCAAACATCTCACATCTTAAAGGATACATTGAGGAGTGGGGAGAACTTTCCTCAGACCAATGTCAGAGATAGTAGGTGCTACAAGAAGTGTCTCACTGTGGTTCTTTCAGCCAAAGGGGTCAACACTAGATATTAGGGGGTAGGGTGTCCCAACTTTTTCCTCATTTAGAATACAAATTTTTGTTTATATTTTTTGTTTAATGAATAAATCATGGTTCATTTGAATTGTTTACATGCAATTAAATCTGTCCCAAAGATAAATAAAAACAAAATTAGACATTGACATGTGAATATTTCTTAATAAAGAACTGAATATTTATTTGGGTGACCTAATTTTTAATCCAATATGTATTTGTATAATTGACTGTATGTGTCATAGATTTTAATTCATAGAGCTTTCACATTCATCATATTATTCACTTACAGAAAACAGAGAAACGTGGTTCTACCTCACATATTCTAGTGCTAATTATGCAAAACATGAGGCAAAAACAGGAAAAATGACCCTTTGCCTGAAAATCATTGTATAAAAAAATATTAGAACAAAACTATTTTATTTTTGTTTGCACCTTAATATGTAAATCACAACAAATCAAATGATCCATTAACTGCTTCTAGCAAATTAAACAAAAAGTAATATCAGAGTAATTAAAAAGCATGGTTTCCTACTGAACTAACTGTTACATATTCACATTTCTATTGCTGGTATATAATTCTTACCTGCAGTCTTGAAGCAATAGTTCAACCTTTTGCCATAAATTCCAATTTCCCTGCTTATCCAGAGTCAGATTATGACACCACTTATCTGTATTCTGTCTGGGTGCAGTTTGAAAATTGAAAGCTATATACAATATAAGCTTTTATATGTGTTTTTACCATTAACCACATTTCAAAGCTGAATAGTTGAGTTGTAAATAATTTGGACTTGCAGTGCAGTGTTTTATATAAATGCAGAATGTGCAGAACCACAGCATAATGGTGGAATCTATGACAAACTGGACAAAATATCATCTCACAAAAGTAATATTGACTTTAGTTGTGGGAGAACAAAAATTATATTTTGTCATTGTAATATAAGTGTAATATAAGTGTGGCTATTAACTTATTAGTTTATAATGTTTATATGTATTTCAGAGACTTATTTTGGTACATATACCTACATACACCACAAGGTGGTGCCAGAGCTGGTAGGTCTCTGTGTAAATAGTAATGGAAGTCAGAGTGGGAGAGAGGCTGCAGAGACTCCTACACAAAACACACCATCTGATTTAGAGTGGAACACTCACAGTAACATCATATCTAGAACAGAGAATCAGATAGAACTGTATCAGAACACCTTTGTGGGGACTCCTGCCTCAAGTGCAGAAATGTCGTCATGTCATTATTTTATACTGTATATATATTATTGGTGAACTCTAAATCATCAGACTTTGGATATGCAGAAATCTTGGTGCATCCTTCAAAACATTGAACTATTCCTTTAAGTTCTAAATTAAAATGTAATGACAGAATAAAAACTTAAATTATAGTTGATACAACATTACAGAACAATTGCTAACATTATTCAATAGACAGTGTATCAAGTCTAAACTCAGCTTGTCAGCTTACACTGGAGTCCAAGGACATAAGTGTTCATATATTTCAGTGCACAACAGTTAACCTGTTTTACAAAAAGAGAGAAAGAAACATTGCATTCTCTATGAATACTGCCAAAGACATCAATATTGGATCAAACTTACTGCTACAGCATCAGCTTTGACCCAGAAACATCATCTTTGACAATATCTACATTGCGCTGTGCTTTAAAATATAGTAAACAGAAAAGCACTGCTACGAACATCTCAGAAACTAAAAAAAGCTGCCAAGTTGAGTCAAAGGAGAGGAAAGGCAATACGCTCTACTAAAATGTCTGAAAATTCAGTTTATAGAAGTTGCTTCCAGAAAGCAAAGCAGAGAAAAACATCCACATCTTTATTTCCTGCACAAATAAGCAAAAAGATGTGTCATTGTGCTCAAAAAGAACAGTCTGAGGAGCTTCACCACATGTAGTAGCTTCTTGTTGTGTCTACCTGGGTGGGTTTCAGTTCTGAGGAGTCTTTGTCCTTCTCACTGTCTACATCCCACAGGTTGATGAGAGGTGGGTAGAGTTCGTTCAGAGGAATGGAGGAGGTTTTCTGCATGTATTTCTTGAGAGAATGATGGTAGTTCTTCCTCTTCCATCTCTTACCAATGTAGACCGTGAGGGAGCCCAGGCTGATGACAGCCAGGATAGTACCCATGACCGCTGCAAGAGCTGTGTTGGTGCCTTGGTCAGAAATCTCCACAGCAAAAGTGGCATGCTTGGTCGTGACATTGACGCAAGACTTTTGAGTCTGCTGGTGGATGTTGGAGACAGAGAGGCAGACCTCATATTCAGTGGCTGGTTGAAGGTGTGTGAGGTTGTATTCATGGACATCTACAGGAACTCTGGCTGTGTAGGTGATATGGGGGTTGTCAATCTTCATGGTAGCCGAGGACCACTTGAGGTTTGATGTCATCACATTGGAGTTGACCTTCCAGGACACCAAGATGGAGTGGGACTCTGTGTGTTTCACATAGATCTTCATGAGCTGAGTGCTGTCCAGAAGTGTACCATTTACTCGAATTGCAGTCACCCGCGTGTCTGCCCCCTCTGTATTCTGAGCAATACATGTGTAATGACCAGAGTCATCTACCTGAATGTTAGATATGTGCAGAGTTCCAGCACTGTTGAGATGGTACTTGTTAGAAAGGGTATCCATCATGACCTTATTACCAAAAGGAGTCACCCAGTATATCTCCGGTTCAGGCTCAGCCATTGCACGACAGTCCAGGTCCACTGTCATACCAATGTCCAAGTTAAGGTGGTTGGGGAATGTGTCATGGGAGATCATGGGCAGGCACTGGTCAGCAGATTCATGAGAAAGTACCTCTCTCATGCGCTGACCCCTGACTTCAGGTGGCATTGCACAGTACATGGAGAGAGGCTCCATGAATCGAATGGTGGTCTTATTTGAGCTCATCCACTGGATGACACAGTCACAGCGCAGAGGGTTGCTGTGGATGCTGATCTCCCGCAGATTGGGCAAGGATTCGACTGTCGCCAGGTAGAGGGAGTTCAAAGCATTGTTGTTTAGCATGAGACTCTCAAGGGTCGGGACATCCCGGAAGGCTATTCGGCTTATGTAGGAAAGCTTGGGGTTGTTGGTTGCCTCAAGTTTGGTAAGTTCTGGGAGATTATCCAGTGCAAAGCGATCAATGGACACAAGCTCCCCCATATTATTAATACCAAGCTCTTTCAGCCTTAACATATTTTTAAAATCTCCTTCCTGGATCTTATGAATAGGGTTCTTGTTCAAATCCAAAAATTTCAGGTTTGGCAGTTTCTGTAGGGCATCCTGAGGCACCTTCACAAGCTTATTGTCATAGAAGGACAGGCTCTCAAGATTGTCCAGTCCAACAAATGCATTGCCTGGTATGTCAGTAAGTTCCATCCCAGCCAGCACCAAACTTCTCAGGTTAACAAGAGGCTTAAAGTTCAAATCCAGAATGCCAACAACAGGATTTTCCCCAATCATCAGGATCTCCAGGTTGGGGGTTGAATCAAACCAACGGCTGTCAATGGCATTGAGCCTGTTAGAGTTCAGGTGGAGCCTAAGCAAGTTGCGCAAACCAGCAAATGCATTTGGTGCAATGAAGCTGATCTGATTGTGGTTGATGTAAAGCTCTTGAAGATTTGTTAGGTCCTGCAGGCTGAAGTCAGGCATCTCAACAATTTGATTCTCTTCCAGATGGAGCGTGGTGAGCTGAGACATGTTAGTCAGACCTATGTCGCGAATGTTGCTGAAGTTGTTCTGGGAAAGATCTAACTCAGTCAGGTTCAGAAGCTGCTCCAGTTCCTCACTGGTCCTGGCAATGAAGTTACTCTGTAGAAGCAAAACCTGAGTGTCACTCGAGAGGTTACCAGGGATGCGTGTAAGGCGAAGGTCATTGCAGTCCACGGTTGTAGCTTCCCTGTAGGTGGACTGAGGTGTGAACCAAGGTCGGATTTCACACACACAGAGCTGAGGACACTCTGTAGACTCGACAGAGAACGGTGTTAGTGTTACCAGCAGAAGAAAGCTCTGCAGAACACAGAATGCAGTCCCTGACATTTTTACTGTCAGTATTAACATCTCAGATCCAAGTGGTTTTGATTCAGAGAAGCAAAAGAGCCTTGGAGAATTCGAGGAGATTTTTTCTCTTCAGAAGTATTCAGAAGCGTAGCTGGATCGACCCTTTATCCCTCAGGAAACTGAACAATGCATTGAAAGAACTTCAGAGATGCTCAAAGATGTAGATATCCAGTAGAGTTGGATCTGACTAGCAGTCTGATATCAGGAATGGGAGGATGGGTCTGAAAAACAGAAAAATACCAGAGAAATTTACGTCAAATTTAGGAACTTTAAATATTTTTCTTTTAGCAGAGTCACGTGGTCCTAAAAAACAAAAGATATTATTTTAATAAAGTGATTATAAGTTCCATACATAGAGAATCATCACAAATGCTGAATCAAATGACTGGAATACAAAGCACACCCCAGAGGCCGCAAAGCTTGGGTGGAGATTAAATTTGATCTGAGTGCTTTCATCCTATGGGCCTAAGAAGAACAGATCATTAGCTTCTCCACCCAACACCACAAACACTTTAGATCTTTCAGGATTCTCTGTGAGAAATGTTGCTGCTGCACCTTTTGACAGGCCTTTGTTTATGAGCTCGTCTCTGATTGGCTGCATTGCATTTAGGCTCATTCAGAATGGGTCTGGAACTCTCCTTAGAACTTCAGCATAACTGGGGTGGAGCTACACTACTGTAGATTGAATAAGGGGATGTGACCTCAGAAAAGCTCAGATTGAAAAGGGGCGGGACTTATTTATATATTGAAACATATTGAACTGGAGATACGGTGCATAAATTCACAACACTGATATTCTGTTCATCTGTTCAACCACAGTTCTCCTTGTATGTTGTTTTAAAAATAAAATGAAGGGCAGGAGAACATCACACTTCACCAGCTCAACAAGATTGACCCAAAGGAGAAAGACAGGAGAGAGGCAGAGGAGGAAAAGAAACATTTAACTGCTTTAAAAATAATCCCCCAAACCTGACTCGACCCAAACTGGAGAGTATGTTTTGGGTGGTGTGTGCAGTCTGGAGCTGGCAATGTGTGCTGTCCTACATCGCTGAAGCAGGATGGGGGATATTCTATTGAATGAAAGCACTGGGGAAGAAACATGCAAGCCTTCATTTCAGGCCACAGATTCAGAAACAGCTTACGTGTTCTCATGTCTGAGACAGAGCAAACACCTGAAAATGGAGCAGGGCATCTGCTGTCCCATATGGTGCTAATGCTGACTCAGTCACACCAGCAGCGAGAACATTAAAGCTGAAGGCCAGGAAGATTTACAACATAGCAAATGCTGCAGGAAAAATAAACACTCACATTTCACTGACGTCTTTTTCAGAATGATACCAAACACAGAAATTATACAAACAATTTCATTTGTGTCATTATCATTTTTATTCACCTAATTACGGCACATGCTAACATTTTGAACAATTCTCTGGAACGTTCTTAAATATTATTATATTATGATTATTAAAATAAAAAATAGTATTTAGAAATACTATATATATATATTCCTCCAGAAAAATGATGGTTGATTCCAAAAGAGATTAAAGTTGTTGATGATGATGATTATTTTTATTATAATTATTATTAACACTGTGCTGTAGACTTTAAATTCCAAAGCAAATAAAACTGCATTGACCTAAAGTGCAGAGTTAAGGTTAAAGGAAGCGAGGGCAATATTAAGGTGTAACTACAGGTGTTATTTATATCCACACTTCACCTCCTGTGTGAACTGATCATAAGCATCACAGACGTCCTCATGTTACTACCTGCAATGTGACTATTTGTAACCCAACTCTGCTCCTGGACTAGTGGTGGGAATTGCAGGGTACCTCACAATACGATACGATACGTGATATGTCGCCCACAATAATGATAATATCGTGATGCCACAATTTTATGACAATCAATATATATCGCACGACAGTTACGTACCAATATAACACAGAAACATGGGGTGCGTTATTAACTTACATTAAGTAACAGCAATGATATTTTTATTGTTACGCACGTTGACCGGTCGCCGTAGCTTCATCCAATCGCTACAAAATAAGTGCAGGAAAGAGACGCACAGAGATGCGGTTGTCACAAAATAATCCATGCTCTATTACAATGTTCTACAAGCCAAACTCAGACTTCAGATTTAAATGTGGCTGGGGCGTCTTAGCCGAGCTTTTTATGCATCTTACTGTTGCAGTTTCAAAGTTTAGAGCATAACACTGTCTGCTCTAGTCTTAACAAGGTCTTCTTCAGCTCTCACCCAAATCTCCTGCACTCGTGAGCAAGGACAACAATATATCGCAATATCGATATTCTGGTCCAACCCTATCCTGGACTGTTCTCCTCCTCGTCTGTCACTCACTACACCTGGCAATAATCATCAACCATGCTGTTTTTAATTTTTTTTTTATAAACTGTGTAAAGTGGTGATATTTGCCTGAGTTGTTGTTTGATTAGGTTTTTAAATAATCTTCAACATATTGCAGCTTATATCCCATCATGTGTCATCTCCCTCCAAATTGAGGTTAATCTCAGATTGGTAGTATTTAACAGAGTGGACACCAAATACCTTCACACTAAGAAGGATGAAATAACTCAGAGATCATAATTTAATCCAAAACCATGTACTGTAAGCAAAATCTTCAAAAGATTAAGTTTCAGATTCAGATCTACAGCAGAAAACCTCACACTCAGTGCTCTGTTAGAAGACTGCAGACATCTTGAAGAACGAAATCATCTGTAATCTCATCAGTCTTTCTCACTTACGGACTGTTATAAAACAATTATAATATGTAACTTGTTTTATTGTTTCACAAGCTAAATCATTATAATTTTACTGGCAGATATTTTAAAACATGATGCTTCTAAGCAGTTTGATAATCTGCCAATGGAAAAAGATAACTTTATTAAAATGTCTAAAATAAGTTAAAAATATCCAACAATAAGTGAACTAATCCTACAATGTTCATGCTCCTGCTGTGAGAAACATCAGACACATTGAAGATGCTTTTCCTGCTGAGTTTTTTTCAGTGAAAGAGCTGCTTTGTTCAGGTGTGACTCCTATCTTTCACTCCTAACATTACTGTCTCACAGTGTGAACTCGTGTTGGATACTCCCTTATAAATAAAAGCTCATACTCTGTGCAGCTTCACATCAAGTGGAGCTTCATTAAACTTTTAAAAGTCCTTCATCTCCTAAAGTGCTTCAATATTTTTTTTCCTTTAGAGGGATCTTTAGGGAACCAAATGTCATTGTGAAGACGAGGCCAGTTTGTTTATATAGCACATTATCAGACACAGAAGTCCTTCAGTGGCTTTACAGATATAAAATGAGCTCAAAAACGTAAAATGTAAAATAAGCAATTAAGTCATATTACAAAAAACTTTTAGAAAACAAAGAATAAATTAACTACAGAATGTAAACTTCAGCAGACTGTATGAACCTTCCTGACTAAACGGTTATGTCGGGTGCAACAACAGGGCTGTTGCTCCTTCAATAAGTGCAAGTTTCATGCAAATATTACAGAGATAAAAGCAGAGCGATGATTGTTATAATAATGCAGTTTTTAAAGCTTTGGGCTTCACTAACAGACCAGAGCTTCAAGGCTGAAATTCTTCATTACAGAACAACTGAGGAACACCGAATCAGACTCTGAACTCTGGCTCTGGTTCTGATTGGACAGTGTAAGAAGCCGAGGACTGAAAGAAGAGCACTTTTAGAAGGTTTAGCAAAGTTTAGCCTCCTGAGGTTTACTTCAACAGGCTGCTGCTATAAATACACTCATATATACGACATATATAAACAGCAGGAAGCTCCTCCTCCAGACCAAGGCAGATTACTTGTTATTTACGCCAATCAGGCTTCATTAGGCTGCTTCTTGATACTGAGACCATGGCTGTCTGCCACCCAGTCCATCCTCCTCTACATCCTTCCACTTTCAATAAAAAATGACAGGCATGAAAATCTGCTGCTGCCGTTACAAACATCTGGCTTATGAGTGAGACACAGCTCCATCCCCTGCCGGAAATATAAACGTCCATCTTCCAGCTCTCTCTACAGATGTGGGGGGTTAGTTAGGAGGGAGGTTTAACATTTTCAGTCTCTTATTTTCTAGCTGATTACTTTTTATTTAGACACTTTAAATATGAACACTGGTGTGACAACAAGAGCATACTGCCTTCCCCCCATCCTCCCAGATACACCGCTCCATATGTAAGAAAGGTACAGTTCTGCAGAAAAGTACACTATAAGTCAAAATTTATAATGTTAAAGACCAAGAGTTACAGTTACAGTGTTAAAGTTACTTAGTTAAAGTCAGTGTTAAAATTAATGTTAAAGCATTACAGTTATAGCATTGAAGTTAGTGTTCAAGACACACCATTAAAATTGCAGCATTAACCACAACGTTAAAGTTACAGCACCAAAGTTATAGCGTTACAGATGCTGCATAAAAATTACAGCAGTGAAGTTATACTGTTAAAGATACAGTGTTAAAGTCACAGTGTTAAAGATACAGCGGTGAAGTTACAGCACTAAAATTATAGCGTTATGTTTATGTCACAGTTTTAAAGACACAGTGTTAATGTCACCGTGTTAGTCACAGTGTTAAAATCAGTGTTAAAGATACAGTGTTAACGATACAGTGTTAAAGTCAGTGTTAAAGATACAGTGTTAAAGTCACAGTGTTAAAGTCAGTGTTAAAGATACAGTGTTAAAGTCACAGTGGTAAAGTCAGTGTTAAAGATACAGTGTTAAAGATACAGTGTTAAAGATACAGTCACAGCGGTGAAGACAGTTTTGGTGGCTTGAAAAATCACAAAACTTCCATCACACATAAAGAATGTAACGTTATTAGAGTCAGTCTAAACTAATACACTAACGCAGTGTTTCTCTAGGTGTTGCCCACTGGGGGTGGTCATTTAAAAAAAACTAAACCAAAACTTTTAAATGACATCTTACTCTTCAATTATGCAAGTAATTCATGATCTGGAACACATGTTATATCTTCTGCAAGTTTGATCAGAGTTATACTGATTGAAGGTGTGACTGGGCTGCAGGTTCTGATTTCAAATTTGGGAACGGCTGCACTAATGCACTGCTCAGTCACTCAGGAATAGAACAGCAGACTGGTTTGTGATTGGTACTGCTGTAACTTCCACATGTGGCTTTTTCAGAAACACGTCTGTGAAGCATGTCCATGCCAGGTATCCATATTTGGTTGTCAGGTCTAGTAAATCATGCCGCTCAAGAAAAGAGTGGAAATAAAGTTTAACACCAAACAAACAAGACACAAATACCAGGTTTGTCACCATTTTTTGTCTTGAACCTCTAAGCAACAGCAGAAAGTCTCTGAAGCAGCCAGATTCCATTGCTGTGAGACCTGAGTGTGAAGATTTTTATCCGAGATGAAATAGAGGCAAATATCTTCAGGTGCCTGATGTTCAAAGCTGATGTTGCCCAACACTGATCTTTCAGTAAAGTGCAAGTGTTTATCAGAAGTCCACCAACATGAACAGTGCTGCAAACCACGACCTTCAGCACAGCCCCTCAATGCCAAAAGCAAAAAACACCACTCCTAATCCTAATTTCTATTTTCCTCATTTTCCTGAGTGTACAGAAAGGTGTAAAAGATGTTCCATGCTGTGAGTGTGTTCTATATTTCTACAGTGACTCCATCTCACACACACCCACTGATTAGATCACTGCTCACATCCCACTTATTGTTAATTGTTCATTTTACTTGCTACACATATTTCATGTATTGGAATTACGTCTTGCTTTTACTGATGAGGAGGAATGTTATGTACTCTGTTTAACACTATAATAATGTATCACTATAGCTCATGTTGTAACATCTACCATCTATATCTAATGTACTACACTTATGTCATTTTAGTTCTTCTAGACAGTAATGGTTCATGTTGTTCATGCTATAGAACTTGCTGTATGTAATAGATTTGCTTATAAGTGCTTAATGATAATGTGGAACGTGTTATTCTCTCTCTAGTCTCTCAGATAATAATGTTATAACACTTGCACTGTGTTCTGTGACTAAGAAGAATTTGTTTAACTTCTTCGTAGCTCTCACATCAGTGTGGTCAAGTCTGAAATAATTCTTGATTGTTCATAAACCTGGAAGTCGCTTTGGAGAAAAGCGTCAGAAAAATGAATAAATGTAAATGTCATACTCAGGGATGTATCTAGAACCTCCAGAAATACTAGAGTGACATTCTCCCCCCATAGAACTGGTCCAACCCAGAAAGTGATTGGCTGATTCTTCTTCCTAGTGGTTAATCTGACACAGTAGAACGTCAGTCCTGCTCCTGAAGGCATGACCAATGGGAGAACTGGTTTATCTACATCTACTTAGACATCACAGAGAGGAACATCCTGATCAGATCATTGTGGGTGTTGTAGGAATAGCAATTATAAAGCTTTAATTTGCTCGACTCGAACATGAGTAAGCTCCTCAGGTGAATTTGAGCGATTACAAAAAAGCTGCAGGTCTCGAAACAAATGATCATCTTCAAGCTAAACAGATCAGACTGCACAGAGACACTGCTGAATTCGATTTCATCCCACTTCATTTCACACTTCCACTCCAACACTTCACACACTCAATCATTCAGGTGCCGAATGTTCCTCAAAATGTTCTTGTGTTTTTAAATTTATGATGTTTGGGTGATTTTTATCTACAAAAACATAATTATTCGTTCATTTGTGCACCTCTCACAGCCATTTCAGTTCCTGCACAGCTAAGACTGGGATATCTAAATGTGCTGTGTTCTGATTGGCTGTTCTGTAGTGTGTGTCATGAAGAAAGCAGATTTCGCTGAAACACTTATATGCTTATAACATTAGCACAGATGGGCGGAGCTAAACTGCTTTAGGCTGGGAGGTTTCATGGTGGTGTTCTGATGTAGTACTATCAGGTTCTCTGTTCTAGATACAATTTTACTGTGAGAGTTCCACCATAAAGCACATGGTGAGTTCTGTATAGGAGTCTCTGCAGGATCTCTCCCACTCTGACTTCCTTCACCATTTACACAGAGAACCACCAGCTCTGGCTCCACCTAGTGGACTTCAGCAGCAGTGCATTCAGCGTAGATGTGTGTACCAAAAATAAAACTCCCTTAATATTTTTAAACATTATTAAATAATATTTAAGAAATGTTGATTCTTGGTGTGGCTGAATCAATAAATAGCCAAAAAAGTTAGTTTTTTTATATTTAAGGTTATGCAACATCACAAAACAAGCTAGGTTTTATCAATGCTAATATACTAGTGTTTGTACTACAGTTACATGTGAATATCTCAAATGAAGCTGAGGAAACGTAGTTCTCCGTGTTATGACCACCTTACTGTGGTGAATGTACTGTGGGTTTGTTTCCTGTTGTTAGGGCCACACTCTGCAGGAAGATTCTTTAACCCGATTACAGGCCAGAATTAGTCAAACAGCTGCCTGGCCTCTTCCACTCCTTATCACTGCAACTCACACAAAAGAGCTGCCCCCCCAGTTTGGGGGGTGGGGGTGGATAACAGTGTAGTGCTCAACTCGTCCTCCCCCTCTTTCCCAATTGGTTGTGGGCATTGTGGTATAAACCAGCCTCATCCTCTAGCTCTGCCTGTGTCTGTGTTGTAGTGGAACAGTGAAGGAGGAGAAACTGTCAGAACATTCTCCACCGCTTCCTTTTCATCAGTGAGGCTGCACATTTCTGCCTGTATGTGAACTTTGAAGGACTGTTCTTCTCAAATTTTGACTGAAGTACTGCTGAATCTATGTTTTTAAATCCCACATTTCAGTGAGTCTGATGCCATCAGAGCAGTTCAGAGCAGATCTGATCAGAACTGTCCACAGTGGTGGTGAATAGAAGCTCCTCATAAACATGAGATGGTGATGAAGATACTGTTGATGCCTGAAACATTGTTCTACCAGAGTCTGGAGAAGCTTTTGGTCCTAAAACTGAACCCATTCATGGTGGAGGGGTACATGCAGGACACTGTGAGGTAAAATAGTCCCCAAAGTGATTTAGTTCAGATTCACTATTTCACCATCATCACCATAGCAACACTCAGAGACACGTGGAGCTTTACTGGGGGGTTGGAGAGAATATACGATGGATCTGTTTGTGTTGGAGACGCCTGGTTCCATTCACAATCACTGTAGAGGAACCCCAGTTCACACCAAACACACAGTGGATGAAAATGTTTTGTTTTAATTTCTAATGAACTGTTTTCACGATGAATGATCTTGGTTTGGAAAGTCTTTAACTAATGTGGGTTCTTTATTTCACGTAATATAAAATTCCATGGGAAAGGTACTTCAGTGGTTCTCCAGTTCTACTAAGGTCCATAGTTTTATGCAGAGATGTGTGTTCTAGTAGCTCGATGTTGCTGAAGGTTGTCATGGGATTCTGATGGGATCAGTTCTCCTGCACCTTAGCCCTCATCAGCTCGGGCTCCCAGCGCCCATCCTCCATCAGCAGAACTTCTGCTGGCTCTGCAGACGCAACAGCTGCGAGCAGAGGAGGCGTCCCTACAGGACAATACGACCCCCCGCCCCCCTTCCCCAACCTCAACACCACCACCTCACATTATGCCTCCTCCCTGAACGCGCCCTCCTGAGCTCATTGTCTCCTCAAACTTCTTCCATCTCCAAGGAGACATCTGCTAGGGTGCCATTACATTTGCATGCAAATCACATTTACCACCACCCCCAGCTCCACCAAACCAGGCTAATGAAAGCTCGCGCGTGATTAAAGTAAGTCGGCAGGTGTAGATGAGGATGGACTTCTTCTCCCAGAGGTCCACCTTAACCAGCGCACGCGCCGCAGTCCCTGAACCATTTAAGGTGGAACTGAAATTCGGGCAAAGAGCAGGAGAACTGTTCTGCTGAAGGTTCGTCCTGAGAGACCCACAGAACGAAGAACGAGCAGATTCGCGCGAGCGGGGAGCGTCTAAGCTCGTGCGCCGTGTTGTCGTTTTGTCCTTGAACATCTGCTCGCGCAGCGGAGGCGCCCGCGCGGTGCACGCGCCGTAAACAGCGAGCACGCGAAAAACCTGCTGATCAGCATCATCTCCCCGAGCAGCTCATCCTCCTCCTCCTCCTCCTCCTCCTCATAATAATAATCATCATCATCAGTATTATTATTAGTAGTATTAGTAGTATTATCAATATTATTAGTATTCGTACTAGAAGCTCCGTTCGCGTGCACGGCGCGTGCGTGTGGAGCATTTCATTGTAAATAAGCCTCACCTCCTGCACCTGCTGTTCCCTCGCCGCCCTCCGAGCTCGTGTAAACGCTCCGGAACGTCAACAGCGCGCGACACAGAAGGGAAATCCAGGAGAGCGCGAGACGCCACTGACTCGCACCGCATCGCTTCATGCGGAATCTGCAAACAATCCGCGCGGTTTCGAGGGTAGAGTCCGTCGCACGAGCCTCCGGTTAAGATGTAATGACAGCACCTGCCGCCAGCGCGCGCCTCACTGCCGTCTCGGCTCACAACAAAGCCACGCCCATCCGGCGCCGACGTACCGCAGTAGCTAATCAGTGTAAAACAAGGAACACCATCAGCCAATCGCTGCACAGAGAAGCAGGTCGCCACGGGCCACACTAGCCAATTATGTCGCAGGCCCGGGGATAAAGGGGCGGGACTGCGTCAGCGGCTTCATAAACAGGCCATTGGCTGCGTCCTGGTGTCTGTCGCGAGCCCCAGCAGAGCGCCATCTGCTCCGGGGGGTGGGGTGGAGGGTGGTGTCCCACGGTGGAACAGTGCAGTTTAATCTCTACAGCATCTTCTCAGCTGAGGGTGCAGGCCTCTAGAGGAAGGAACCTTGAAGGAACCCACCCTTCTCTGGATCAGGTGCATGGCTGGGTGATGGACAGCAGGAGGGGCATGTGGAGGTGGTCCAGGGTTAACCTAGTCTGAGGATGGAGGATGATCATGATAAACGGAACTGAGCCCATGCTGCCTGGGACCCTCACTGACAGCAGATCAGGCTGAAGAAAGAGCAGTAGGTTCCTTAGGTACAGGAGGGTATAATGTCAGAAGAACAGAATGAACCAGAGTTAGTGCTGAGACAGTTCATGGTTATGGGATATAAAGATGAGGAGATCAGGACAGTAGATATGAATCCAGAACATCTCACTGTAAGAGCTTAAGTCTCACAACAAGGTTCTTCACAGGTGGAGCAGAAGTGAGGGTGGAGTAGGAGCTTTAGGTCTGATTTCAGTGCTGTGATTATTAAGAGTGGCCTGGAGAAGCAGATGGAGGGAGACTCTGGTGGTCTGTGTGTGTGTGTGGGGGGGGGGGGGGGCATCAAAATCAAAGTCCGAATTAAGATCCAAATCAGAG
>JBBIGC010000104.1:21619076-21633528 GCA_037576955.1 Lepidarchus adonis
TACAGTACTACTTCCTGCTCTACAGTACTGTACTAATACTGAATCAGAGGGTGGAGGAACAATGTGTTCCAGCTCCACCTTTCTTCACACAGATGTAGATCATCAGTAGAAGTTGGGAGCAGCACCTGTGGGAATTGTCTGCATGAACCTTCAAGGCTTCATTGACGTCCATTGCTGCAGGAAAAGTTCTCCAGGTTTGGGGCTGTTGTCTATGAATCTACACAATATCTCAGGTGTTTGGTGACCTCGACTTTCATTCATGATGTTATGAGTTATTGATTGTGAACTCTTCTTTTTAGACCATTTGAGGTTCTTCACTGTGATCACACTGCTCAAATGACCAAGAAACATGTGAAACTAAATGCTAAAACATTTTACAGGTAATGTATTAATTTCACACAGACGACCTTTATCTGCATTTCTCATCTCCGTGGGCATAACATGGAGGTAGGTCTGCATGGCACCTTCTGAACTAACAAAGGCGTTTCAGAGTGAAACCAGGTCCATGCTGGTTCTGTCAGGACCTGCTGATGGTGCTGAGAAGTTCTTCCTTCCCCAGCTGGTACCGACTCTTCTTCCACACGTCGCGGAGCTCCTGCAGGGCCGTGCCAATCTCCTTGCCTGAGGTGATGCCCATTCGACGCAGGTCATGCCCGCTGACGGGGAAGCGGGGGATGGACCAGCGCTTCAGCTCAGCCAGAAGCTTCGACTCACCCTGGTATTTCAGCAGCTCCAGCACTTTACTTTGGGCGTCCAGCTCTCGACTCTGCAAACAGAAGAACGTCAGGTTCCTCACTCAGAGCTCAAACCTACACTGAACTCCACCTGCAGCACTTTCGCATGAAGCACTGAGATCACCTCCCAGTTTATCTCTCAAATGTAAAACACAACTCTTCCTGAGGTTTCATCACCGTCTTAACAAACCTCCAATAAAAACACAAATCTCTGCAAATTCGGTGTAAAACCCTGTGATTGTGTGTCGACTCCCTCAGCTCCCAAAGTGCACCCCCAATGTCATTTACGGCGCTGAAGTTGGCTTCTTATTTTCAGATCCACCTTATGTTGAACTGTAATATCTGTTCCACCTTAAATGGTGCAAAGTTACAGTTCAACTCCTGCACCTTTGAAGATTTAGGGGCAGGGAACCTTAGGTTGGTTCTTCAGGGTTGGTGTCCGTCACAGTTTGGTAGTTCCTCTACTCACTCACTACACCTGGGGATGAACAGTTGAGCTGAACCAGGTGTGTTTGATCAGGGAGATCCCCACACTGTGCTGGACTCCAGGACCAGAGCTGTTTAGACATTGTGTCCAGTCAGTTAACTACTTATTTAACAGACAAAAGAATAAAGAAAACAATCTTTAATGCTACTTAAATATATTCTGTAAATATAAACAAGTCCAGAATTTGACACCTGCAACAAACTCAAAAAAGTTGAGTGAGACAGAGGCGTGTGTTTCATCTCGTTTCCTCTAATGACGCTCGTCTGTGTTTTGTTCTGCTGCATAAACCCTGGACTTCATGGGAAAAGACATCACCCTGACGACAGCATGCGTCTCTCTAAAACCCACAAATACACCGTAACACATGCAGGGCACACGAGTGAGCACCCAAGTGGGCACTGATTCCCACCCAATGCCCATGGCTTTTGCACAGTTAAGATGGTCTGTTTTGTCTTTGGCACAGAGAACTTGATGTCAGCTCACGCGTTACCCCTTCACCTCCTCACTCGTTACCCATTAATTTTAGCATTGTTCCAAACACAAAGACACAGATATTAGACTGATGCTGCAAGTTAACATTCAGATACGGCGAAACAAGACAAACGTTATCATAAAGTTTGTGAAAAGAAGAAAATTTTCCTTTAGTGACATTTTCAGCTCCAGCTTCACCATCAAGTTCAGTTCCATAACAAATGTCCTCCCGGTTCATCACAGTCACCTTCCTGGAATTATTCTATTCCATCGTAAAAGATGCAGCAGAACAGGAAAGCAGATTTAACTTAAGGTGGGACTGAAAATAAAAAGTCATCAGTTCTATAAAGGAGACAGGAGTTCAGAAACGTCAGTAGCCAAGTGACTGTTCAGACTAAACTGCTAAAGATTTACATTTGGATAAAATATTTTCTTTAAATCTGTAATAACTCTAAAAAACATCAGGAAGAGTTCGGTTCTCGAGGGTTAAAGGTGAACTGAACTACAGAAACGAACACAAATTTCAGATGGGACAGCCTCAGTTCTGGGGCAGCGTTAAAATAACCATTTGTAGCAGCAGGTGTCTCTGGGCTTTGAGTCTGATTCTGTCACAGAGCTCAGGTGTTTGAGACGCTGACAGTAAAGTGTTACTGAATGTGTGCGAGGGTGTGTGTACGTACGTCGATGATGAAGTCCGTGAAGGGTTTCAGGTCGTCATGCTCATTTTGGTCCTTAACGAGGTCTCGTCTCTGTTTAACCAGGAAAAGGCCGAGGGTCTTCTCCTCTCTGGAGATCTTCAGCCGCAGGTCCAGCTTCTCCACATCGTCTGAGCCGCGGAACAGAGCTGAGAGCACGGTCATGGGCTTAGGAGAACTCTCCTGTGCCCTCTGACAGACCTGCTTCATCTCCTCAACACTGCCCTCTGCTGGGAGACCTGAGACACACACAGACACACACACAGACAGCAGGATGTGAGGGGTTTTTATTCAGATCTGCCTGATCAGGAGTGAGAGACCAGCTCACACTTCCACCGCTGATTACTGAGCGAGTGAGAAAGAGACGTGTTATTAACGTTACAGTGATAAATTACTCCACATTACACAAGCGAGTAAGAACCAGGTGATTTAAGCTGATTACAGACAATACTAAAACTACACAAACAAATACAGGTTTTATCTGTATTCATTTACTACACAAAGTACAACCTTTTATGGAAGAATGCTAAAAACAAACAAATATATAAACAATACATCTAAAAGAAATGCCATAAACTGTATGTGGCTTTTAGCATAAAATCCATTTTTGTGCAGCACACAAGATGCCATTCTGTCATTACATTGTCAATTTCATTATAATAAAAAGACATCATCTGCTCCAGCGTATCTCAGCAACATGCTTCTACCTCACCCGCAGTGTAGAGGTGAACGTGCCCAGGAGGAACTTCTGCTTATGAATTTTGGTTTGTAATGATAATAACTGTCTGTAGACTGACCGGAACAGTCGTAATACCTTTTACATACACGTGTAAACGTGGAACGGACACAAATGATCCACAATCAGAACTTTTTCAGCAGCATTAGAGGAACCTGCTCACTACTAGGCAGGTGGTCTTAATGTTATGGCTGATCATGAGGGGACCTGTTAGAGGGATATAAACAACCCCAGCATCTGTACAAGCAATCATCTGCAATCAGACCCTCACAGCAATGTTCCAAGCATAAGAACCTGACTTCACTAATGTTCTCCTGTAATCAGACCCTCACAGTGCATCAGGAACAGGAGGTCAGGGTGTGTATATATCTGACCTATGTACTGAGCGAGGTGTAGCTCATAAATGAGCTCCAGCAGATGTGCAACATGGTTCCCCACCAGCATCTTCTTAAGCTCCACCCAGATCCTCTCCCCAGAGATGGCCGCCAGGCCACGGCCGTTCTCCTGGATCGCCACCAGCGTGTCTGGATCATGCTGATCCGCCTCAGACGCCACACGGCCGTAAAATCTGCAACGTGGTTGAGGAGACACACACCAGTTTACCATCAGAGAACAACACATTTACAATGCAGCCATAAAATTACACTTAAACAGATCTAAAACCTTGTTGCATCGTTGGGGAAAAACAGTGAACATGTAATCAGATAAAAATAAATATGAGACATTGTTGGCAGTTTGGTACAGAAAGCCCCTAACATTTAACCCGTGTGGGGTGTTTGGTATGATGAACCTTGAACACACCTGAAATATCGTAGAATCCTCAGGTAGTCTTCTTGGATCCTCAGTGCAGCACTTCCAACGAAACGAACCTTTCTGTTCTGGAGATCCTCATAACCTTGGAAGTAATCGTACAGCGTCCCGTCCAACCCTACAACGAAAGACCAGCACAGCGTCAAACCCTGGCAGCACCTTCACTCCACCCACAGACCCTAACGTACCCAGGAACATGGAGTTAATAGTGAGGTCCCTCCGTTCAGCATCCTTCTGCCAGTCCGTGGTGAACTCCACTTCTGCGTGTCTTCCATCCGTCTGTACGTCCACTCGCAGGGTGGTCACCTCAAAGTTCTCATTATGCACCTGCACATGGAATAACCCAGATCAAATCACAGGTAAACCACTGTCAGGTAAAGGGAGTGACATTCACCATCTAGTCATTTCCTCACAGTGCCCCCGTTATTAGGCAGCAAGTGAACAGTCAGTTCTTGAAGTCGATGTGCCGGAAGCAGGAAATATGGGCCTCTGAACACAAAAACACTGCAGAGCTTTTCGTTCTAAATAAAACTGTGAAAGTGTGAATGTGTACAAAACACACACATTTATATATTTTTCTCTATAGATATATAAATACAGGCTTTATTTCTATTAAATATTCTACTTAAAATATTTTATTTAAAAACAAGCAGGTGACTGATCAAGTTCTATTCTATAAAGAACACAATGAACTGGATATTAATACAATATTGCCCCCTACTGGATATAATTTTAACAGCTGTCATTTTATTGTTTTTAAGGGCAAATCTGAAAGCTATTTTTTGAGAATTCAGGCGTAGGCTCGGTTTGATGTAACATTTAATAAAATGTAAAATCATAATTAAAAAAAAAAAGACATCTCCTTTTTCTGTCATGTCACATCATGCATCACATGTGCTGTTAACAATTTCAGCACTACACCCCAAACTCTTCCTACGTCAGCAGAGCTTCTCTTACCCGGGCGGTGATGGTTCCATGTTTCTCTCCTTTGTTGTTGATCATTCTGATCCCTGCGGCCTGGAACATGCTCTTCATTTCTTCGGGAGTTGCTGTTGTGGCAAAATCCACATCTTCGGGTCGTTGTCCGGAAAGCAGGTCCCGCACCGCCCCTCCTGCGATCCTCAGCTCAAACCGCTGCTTCTCAAAAATCTCTGGAAAAGATTCATTTTATTTTTACATTGAAAGTTGTGGCAGATTAACGTCTCATTGATACAAACAGAAACAAGTCATGAGAAATATGGATTTTACAGACATTAAACAAGACAAACTGTGGATGGGAACTGACACAGGCAGTGGTACAATACAACCATGACACAATTCACCTGTTATTCTTTACATTTACAGAACTGTGATTCCATTCTGTGGTAAACTGATTTATTTCTCCCCTATAATATTTATAAATCATAAGGAAAATGATACACAACCCAAAATCAACTCACTAGAATCCTTTACAAGTTTCACAAAAATGGAACCAGGTCTTACTCCACCTTGTGAGCTTCAGAAGTAATGCCATCAGAGTAGGCATGTGTACCAAAATAAAACTTGTTTACATATAAAATATAAAATTGTAAAATATGTTGATATAAGAAAAATACCATTAGAAACTTCAGTAAAAATGGGCAGGGATAAATACAATTAATAAAAAGATGCATAAATGAGTTAGTTAAAAATAGTAATAATAATAATAATAATAATAATAATTGGTAAAATAATCAAAGGTAACATAAGAATTAAGAGTAAGATTTACAGATATTGAGCAAGATAAAGGAACAAAATATAAAAGGAAAGGCTCCGTTTAACTAATGGCTATGGAAAATTAAGTTATTCTATCTTTTTAAAAGTAGGAGACCAGGGTCCAGCAGGGGGAAGTATAATGACTAAAAACCATTTCACCCTGTTTAGTTACAGCTCTGGGTCCAGCAGGGGGCAGTATAATGACTAAACACCATTTCACCCAGTTTAGTTACAGCTCTGGGTCCAGCAGGGGGCAGTATAATGACTAGGTACAGATCTGAGCTGATCTAAGAGACTTTATAGGTTGAAATACTTCAAATAATATATAGAAATGTGCTGCAGTTGCAGAGTGTAGCAGTATAATCAGAATACTGATATGTATGTCGGTGTTGTGCGACCCTACCCAGCAGTGTATAACGCAGTGTAAGACTAAAGGACAGTGTGAGTGTTAATTGATCAGGTGAGGTAGTATTGTTCTGTCTCTGGTCTCACCTGCCAGGCTGTTCAGCCCGTCAGTGAACAGTGACTGGAACTCCTTGGTCTTCAGCTGCATGGTGAATAAAGCTCGGCTGCAGAGTTTAACTCTGTGAAGGAGTCTGGGGTTCGAGAATATTCTGCCCCACATCTGCCGGACGGAAAACACGTTATGGATCATCCCAGGCCATTGTTATCAGTATTATCCGCACTGGCAGCTGTCTGGAATGAGTACCAGCCTTTCTATCGGGAACAAACCAACACAGAAAGAAGACAAACCTGCAAGAAGCTGAGGAGCACAATATCACCGCAGCGCTAACATGCTGTCAGGCCGCCATGACGGCGAAGAGGAAGCGCGTATTAGTACACGTCACTACGCTGCGCTCAACCGACCAATCATATTGGTCACCGACACGCTTTCTCATTGGCTGATTTCTTAAAACAAACGCCCAGTATTAGTTTTTCCATCGGCTGTATTTAGGATAAGCTGTCTTTAATAATTAATTTATTGGTATATATTTCTATTGATACATGCGTGATTTATATATAATTCATATAATATAGTAACTATAAAAAGCTATTATAAAAAGTTATAAATAGTTATTATAACCCATGTGGTTTTAGGGTTATCACTGGTGCGTAGACTACAAAACTAAAAAAAAAAAAGTTGATGATGACGATGATATAGATTTTTCATAAATCTCTGGGCAACATAACTGCATTTATTTGTCTCCTTTGTTCAATATTATATATCATTGTCTGAAATATCCTATATAGCTGCTTTATTGTCTTCTTTGCAACATCACTTGAATTTAAATTGTCTGTGCAAAGTAAGTTTTAATCTTTAACAACTCTAAAGTCTGAGTCTAATTCTGTGATGATGATAGTGTGTGTGTCCTGTTATAAAGTTTAAACCCACTCAGTTCACAGTTTGTTCAGTGTGAGATATTGACTTTGTAAAGCGTTTAAGCACCGCTTAACCGGAGTAGCTTATATGGTAATACAGGATGCAGTTTCAACCTTGCATATCACCTGTTTCTCTCACCAACCCTGTGGATTCACACATAGGAAGAATCTTTATAACAAACAATAGTAAAATTAATAAGAATATTTGTGCTTTGTTCTAGAGAGAAGCTCTATCTGTTCCACATGTGATTTCTTATTGGAATTCCTTTGTCAGTGACATTAATTGGAAAAGAGTTTGGACAATTCCTAACAAGTATCTGGTAACGAATAAAGTAAAAGAAGTTTCATTCAAAATACTTCATAAATAAGCCATCTTGAGACTGTGCAGCACTCCTTCTGGATCTGTTCACATGCTAGAACGTTTTGGAAAGACTTCAGCAGATTCATTACTGGACAACTCTACAAGGACTTTACTTTAGAATGGGAAAATGTTGTATTTTGTTTATTTCGAAGGCAAAAAAATATGTTTATTTTAGAATAATTTGTTAGTTATCTTAGCTAAATTTTATTTTCACAAATGCAAATACAGTAGCCCAAAGCCTAATTTCAAACACTGCTATAATGATACTTTATCTTACATAAAATTGATACGTGGATCACTTAATAAAAAGGCTATGAAAACTATTACTATTTATACTAATTACAAATTATTTGAATGTATGTAACTTTTTATTTTACACCCCCTGGCATATGATTATTTTGTGCAACTTGTATACATTTTCTGTATACTGTTCCTTAATAAAGTTTCTTTAAAAAAAAAAAGAAAAGAAAAAAAAGTTGTTTACAGTGCAGAGTGTGGCCCCGCCCCCTGCTCGGTATCTATCGCGAGATTTGGCGCAGTTGCAGCGCTGAGAAGTCGCCCGCGCAGCCCGATGGCTAAAGTGGAGCTGGCTCCTCTCAGATCATGGGATGATTTCTTCCCTGGATCTGACCGCTTCGCCAAACCGGACATGCGAGATTTACCGAAATGGAACAACAGAGTGGTCAGCAACCTGCTGTACTATCAGACTAACTACCTGCTCCTGGCAGCACTGCTGTTTCTGTTCGTGGGGTGAGTGAGAGGAGTTAGCATTTAGCCTGAATCTCACTTCAAACCTTAATGGAGGATTTAAAACAATTTCCGCCAATATTTCTAGAACAGTTTATATAAGTTTATATAAGTGTTTAGGCTGTAACCAGAGTGGTTGTGAATGTAACCAGACGTATGAGTCCTTTGAAAGATCATCACAGACAGGAGTTAATAAAAACACTAATAATAATAAATAATAATAATAATCCGTGATGGTGATGAAGACGCTGAAATATTCAGATCCGTGACGTGTGCTGCTTTGCTGTTGCTGATGTTCACACACGTTTATCTCGGATTTTGCAGAAGCTGCTGCTGACCTGGAGCTTAAATTCTGCAGCTTAGTTCAAGCATTGTAGCATGATCTCGAGAAGTTCAATATTTTATTAATCTAATAGTTTAAGCTGAACTACAGTATAATCACTGGTATTGACTCAAATTAGATTCTTCTACTTCAAATCAGTAAATTCAGTAACACTGCAGCTAATAACATGGGGCGACTTATCTTATATTTTCTGCAGCTTAATGGAGTCTATAATGTGGGGAAATACAGCAGACAAATTCTTTTTTCTTTTTCTTCTTTTTCTCCTTTTTCTTCTTCAGTGTAATGTAAAGTCATTCTATGTGTATGAAGTGGAAATCTCCACAGGATGTTTATTACATTACTGTCTGAATACTTTGTTCCCCCTTCACTGTAAAACAGGCCTCAGTCCACCAGATAAATGCCTGGTCTGAAACTTGGACTTGATGTGGGACAGTTTCTGCAGTTCTTCCCATTTTGGAAGCGTTAGATAATTCTGGGATCTAAATATATCTCAGCCCTGCTGCATTAACCCTGAGGACACATGGTGCAGGGCCTGAGGTCACTGGCCGCTCTAATGCCTGATCCCCTGGGAGATGGTGGGTGGTGTTGTGGTGTTGGGGAGTGATGTCTGACTGCAGCTGCATGTGTTCACACTGAGTAGCAGCAGAACTGGGCTTTACTGCTTTCCCTTCAGGAACGAAGACGAAAGAACATGATTTAAATAAGCATTTCCATTTAGTTTTCCAGAGCTTCAGCTTATTTAACCATTATTACATCCTAAAACCCACAGACACCGAAAAGCCCACAGACACCGAAAAGCCGACTGAGACCGAAAGCCATTCAGAATCAGAGGAATAGTGGACATCCATTGTTCTCTGGCTCTTCATGAAGGTGGAGTAGACTTGTGAGTGTGGTTTAAGTAAGTCATACTGTCCTAAACCACACCCACGTCTACTCCATCTTCATGAAGAGCTGGATGTTTGTAGCTCACAATCAGTCATACTGAGTCCTAAACCACACCCACAGTCTGTTCAGTTCTTTTCATATATTTTATTTGATAAACTCTGAGAGAAATGGTGTACAGGTTCTTTAAGCATAAACTGAGATGTGTTGTCAGTCTGTATGCACTAGAGGTCGCTGTTCTCACATCTCTCTGTCTCTGTTCTCAGGTTCATGAACCCCATCGGCATGTTCACTGGTGCAGCTGTGGTGGTGTCCGTGTTCCTGGCCTCTGTGTGGGTGGGGGAGAACAAGGCGGCGATCAAGAACTTTAAGAAGGAGAGCCCAACTCTGTTTGTGTTTTTAGTGATGGCAGCCAGCTACTTCCTCATGTCGCTGTTTGGTGGAGTCATGGTCTTCATCATGGGGATCAAGCTCCCACTGCTCTGTGAGTTTACTAAGCTCTCATGTTCTGTTTGTCCCATCTTTTATGGCTCAAATGATGGAGAAAGATGCAGAGTGGTGCTGGAGAGTCTGTTGTGCATCAGTGCAAGTAAACAGCCCATATCACACACTCATCATCGTTTCTGTTACTGAGTTACACTGGATCCACACTGCACTGTGCTTTCTGAGTATGTTAGGAACCCACCCCCCCGACACACACACACACACACACACACACATACACACACACACAATCTCCCCCACGACTATAAATAGTATAATTTGTCTTTAAATTTGTAATTAATTGTTCATCTCTGCATAACATTGTATCCTTATTAACATTAAGGAAAGGAACAAAGAAATATAGATCAATTTCAAACAAAGAATAACTTTATTAACATTGATTTTACTGTAACTCTAAACTACTACTACTACATTTAAAGTGCATGTAGTAGAACTGTAACTCTCTAAACTTTATTTCTAAACTTTTGGACAAAAAAACATTACAGACACGTGTGTTTTTAAGTTTAAATGAATTTAAATCTTTTTGAAAGTGAAAACACAAGCAGTGTAATCTTGTCTTGTTGCGTTCCAGTGATATTTGCTCATTCCTCCCTGCGCCTGCGCAACATGAAGAACAAACTGGAGAACCGGATGGAGAGTGCAGGACTGAAGAAATCACCCATGGGGATTCTGCTGGAGTTACTGGGCCAACAGGAGGAGAACATAAGCAAGATTCAGGAGTTCCTGGAGAACAAGCTTAAGGAATGACTGGATGGCTGTTTTCCCTTTGACCCCAATGTTCTGAATCTGTTCGTTTAAACTCCACTCGTAGACGCTGCTGGATTCTCCTGCAAAAACTCCACACGTTGCTCCACCCCCCCAGGTGTGGTCGATCAGCACGTCAGGAGTCTGAGCCATCAGGCTAACGTCCCCAACCCTGGAAGTCGGTAGTCACCCAAATCCTTTCCTTCCTAGAATTTCTCCATTCAACATCCAGCTCTTCATGAAGGTGGAGCAGACTTGTGGGTGTGGTTTAGGACACAGTTTGACTGTTCAATATGAACATGCAAGTTTCAGTTTCAGACCTAACCCTAACCAGCTGCAGGACTGATCAGGGATCAGGTTCCTCTGCTCCTGGAAACAGCCCCTGTTTGTGTGAACAGTGTTCACACTAAACCACACCTACAAGTCCACTCCACCTTCACGAAGAGCTGGATTTAAGAGGCTCTGCAGAAGTTTTGAGGAGGGGAAAGATTATTGTTAGCCTTGTATCTCCAGTTATAAACTAATGAGTTGAAATTTGGACCCAGACACGACTCCACTGATGGATGGTGTCTGGGGGTGGAGCTCTGTGGACCTGTGATTTTTCTCTGAACTGTTCCGTTAACTACTGACAGTGTAACTGAGTTTACTGGGATGTTGAGTGACACTCATGCTGGACGGTTTAAGCTGTAAACAGCAGGACCCTCAGTGAAATTTAGGTTACAGGAAGTGATGCTAAGATTCTAACTCCTAATGAAAGTTCTTCCTCCTGTTTGTATTTCAGAGTTACAGGGTATGCACTGACCTAACCTTCCCATTGGAATACGCCCCTCAGTCAAACTGAGTGGCAAAGTATGCTGCATCATGGCCTTTAGTAGAGAAAACTGAATCCAGCAGGACAACAAACAGTGACTTGATTAATTAAAGACAGTTGGGCTCAACTGTGACCCTCCAGTTTACCAGAGGAACATGGACAGTGAGCTGTGGGACCTGGACGCAGCTCAGCCTCCCTGTCCCGCAGCTCGGCGTCCCTGTCCCGCAGCTCAGCCTCCCTGTCCCGCAGCTCGGCGTCCCTGTCCCGCAGCTCGGCGTCCCTGTCCCACAGCCTCTGGTTCTCTGGTTCTGTGATAAAAGTTTTGAGAATCACAGTTAATAAATGTTTGTTTGTTTATTTCGGTCCTGGTTTCTCAGCAGGTGTGTGTGTGTGAGGACAATGATCCCTTATGTTCTCTGTTCGTCAGCTTTGGTCAGTTTGCAACTGTAACCGCAGTGCCTACTGTGACCTCACTGTGCCCTCCCTCTGTATGTTTATGACTAAAATATGATGAAATAATGAAGAATTATGAACAGATATTGTGGACAGGGTCGTGTCTTTTGCATGAGTTTAATAGGATTATAATAGTCTGCTTTATTTAAAGTATTTAACTGTTAGAACTTATGTAAAGGTTTGAAATGACCTGTTTTTGGAAGGACAGTAAGTTCACTAGCACTGACCCACAGTTCGTTCTCAGGACAGATGACTTTAGCAAACAGCAGCTTTACAAATTCAGTGCAAATCACAGAATTAACTGCACTTTCAGTGTCATTTATGAAGCTGAAGTTGACCTTTTATTTTCAGTTCCGCCTTAAATTGGCGTTTACTGCCCATTCCACCTTAAATGATACAATGTTACATTCTTACTGTTGCTTCATTTAAGGTGGAACAGAAAAATGCCATTTCTCTCTGGCTCTGTAAAAGAGGTGTAAAACTGTGGAAAAACAAATATTTTACTGTTAAAACCAGCAAAAAATAAAATGTATATAATATGACTAAATTAAGTTAATACATATTAAGTGTAAAAATTGTTTATTGAGAGCAATAATTCAGATACTGGTTCAGAAACATGATTATCTGAATCTGGAGAAATGTTTGGCCCAGCCCTAATGCGAACGTCCTCTCCGTGCAAATGTATGGCTTTTTTGTTTTGTTTATTTTTCTTTTTTTGAAAAATATATTTTAGTAGTTGTAGTGTTAATTTACTGCTGTAAAAACATATGCAGTGCTGTAACTTTTTGCCACATCTCTTTTCATGTTCAGGAGATAAACAGTGATTGTGCATTAGAAAGTGCTTCTTATAAAACTTCATGTTGGGGGTGTCCAGATTTTTGCACATGACAGTAAATATGAAATGTTTTGACAATCAAGCAAAAATCTTGTTTTCAGATGCCAAAGTGTTGCACTTCACTGCAAGAGACACAAGAAATGTTTGTTCATATGGACCGAAAAAAAGAAAATATAAATAAATATATATATATATAATGTGTGTGTGTGTGTATCATTTACATTTATTCATGTGGCTGAGGCTTTTGTCCAAAGCGATTTCCAGGTACATGTGTGTGTACA
This sequence comes from Lepidarchus adonis, assembly GCA_037576955.1. Lineage (NCBI taxonomy): Eukaryota > Metazoa > Chordata > Actinopteri > Characiformes > Lepidarchidae > Lepidarchus > Lepidarchus adonis. Next base: position 21,632,085 of record JBBIGC010000104.1, read on the forward strand.
TATACAGTAATGGCTGAAATTATCGATACCTCTGGAAAATGCACCATTTCTCCCAGAAGATTATTGCAGTTACAACTGTTGTGGTATAAACATGTTTATTTCCTTTATGTGCATTGGATGAACAGAACATAAGCAAAGAAAAAAGCCAAATTTGACATGATTTCACAAAAACTGGCACTGACAAAATTATTGGCACCTTGAACTTAATATTTGATTCCACACCCTTTGGAAACAATTACTGAAACCAATCGCATCATATAACCATCGACAATCTTGTTCCACCTCTCAACTGGATCTTTCCACCTGTTCTTCTGCAAACTGCACAAGGTCTCAGATCTGAAGGTTCCTTCTCCTTCTTCCTTCTGAGATCTCACCACAAGTGTCCAATCAGATTTAGATCCGGACTCATTGGTAGTCACTTCAGATCCAAAACTTTGTATTCAACCATTTCTGGTTTTTAGAGGAACGTTTGGGGTCCTTGTTCTGCTGGAACACTCATGACCTCTGACCCAGACACAGCTTTCTGACACTGGGTCCTACATTCACCCAAAAATATTTTGGGATCTTCAGATTTCATGATGCCTTGTACACAGTCAAGGCTCCCAGTGTCAGAAGCAGCAAAGCATCACTGAACCTCCACCATGTTTGACTGTAGGTACTGTGTTCTTTTCTTTGCAGGCCTCATTCCATTTTCTGTAAATTGTAGAATGATGTGCTTCACCAAAAAGCTCCACCTTGTTTTCATCTGTCCACAAGATGTCCCAGAAGGATTTTGGCCTCAAGTACATTTTGGCTCCATTTTTTTTCTGTGTCAGCAGTGTCTCCTGCCACAGTGTTTAATTTTGGTCAGATGTTGATGGACAGTTGGAGCTGACACTGTTGCTCACTGAGTCTGAAGAACAGCTTGAATTAGTATAGAAGTTGATTGGGACTGTTTATCCACAATTCAGACGATCCTGCACTGTTGTCTTTTATCAATTTCTCTCTTCTGCACACATCCAGAGACTGGAATTTGCCAAAATCCATATTGACAAACCACAAAACATCATCCTTTAGACCAGTGGTTCTTAACCTGGGTTCGATTGAACCCTAGGGGTTCGGTGAGCTGGTCTCAGGGGTTCGGCAGAGCCTCTGCCGTGGAGGTCCGTACACACCCGAATTATTGTTTAAATTCGTCATGCTATACTGCTTGGCCAATCAGTGCTGCGGGGAAATTAGCGCTCATTAGTCAACGTGTGACTATCGTGGTAGTAATTTGTGTGATTTTTTTGGGGGGTTAATATTTTGGACAAAAGAAAAAAGTGGTCGGACGAATATGTACAACATGGATTCACAGGTATTACGGAACGTGATGGGAGTGAGCGTCATATCTGAATGATTTGCAATGCCAAGTTAAGCAACTCTAGTCTCGCACCGGCAGAATTGTGTTGGTTTTGTTCTTTGA
>JBBIGC010000104.1:21645222-21655783 GCA_037576955.1 Lepidarchus adonis
TTAAGTTTGCATAATGGCATTAGCATGCTTGTGTTATTATATAGTAATATATCTTGTATATATACATGTATTCTATATACACATAGCTGTGTATATTTGTAATAATATAACATAGCTGAGTAACTTTGCAGTGTTTTATCAGAGTAGGTTGCAGTCACACCACATTACCTTTCCAGACTCCCACAGTAATGTTTGTCAATTCTTTTGAAAGTCTGTGAGGCATTAATCTCTTCCTTAGAAGAAAGAAGAAAAGATGGTTTGATCGATCGTGCATCATGTGAGCCTTGTAAATTTGATGAGATGTTTCCACAAACAACAATGCATTCAACAGAAATGTATCTTTCCCTTTAAAGCTGTGGTTAAACACAATCACTCCAGTAATGTCCTACAGCCCCTCAGGGACATGAAGGACCTTCTATCCTCACCACTAGCCTCTCACAGCTAGGTGGTAGAACCCTGGCACTACAACAGCTTTATGAGCAATGCAACAGATGCAATAGCTGCAGGCTCCAGAAGAACATAGCTCCTCTTCAGTACACACTCATTATCCTAAAGGCTCCAGGGCAGAGGAAGATGTTACAAACCAACCAAGAAAAAAAGTGAAGATAACAAAGATGTTCACTTACGTTTTAGGAACAGAGAAGGCCTTTTTCCATCCAGGGTTTTTTGGGCTGGAGGGGAATGTCTATAGCATGCATTACCTCTCCGTTTACGTTTGTGAAGTCAACCAGCGCACTCTTCCCACGTCACACTGTCCTGCCGGCTGTTCCAGCCAAGCTCCTGCTGGGCTGAAGGGAGGTTCCCAAACTTAAGAACACCATGGCCCAGTTGTAAGTCTGAAATTCTTCTGCTGCCCACCAAACATATAAATCACAACCCTGTTAATTATGGTTCCCTGCCAGTGAGGAGGAATACAGTGCCAATAGTGAGATATATTCTGGATCCAAAATAAGTCAGATAAATGAACAAAAACATACATTAAATCCTATGGCTTTGTCTTATTATTTATGATTTAGAAACCTTTCTCACATCACAATACCCTGCTGACTTTATACAGATCATACTGCTGGCCCAGTACAGATCATAGTGCCGGCCCAGTACAGATCATAGTGCCGGCCCAGTACAGATCATACTGACAACCCAGTGCAAATTATACTGCTGGTCAAGTACAGATCATAATGATGACCCCGTATAGATCATACTGTCTGTCCAGAACAGATCATGCTGCTGGCCCATTACAGATTATACTGCCGGTCCAGTACATACAGTATCATATTGCTGGCACAGTAAAGATCATACTGCTGGCCCAGTACAGATTATACTGATGACCCAGTGCAAATTATACTGCTGGTGGAGTACAGATCATACTGCCGGCCCAGTACAGACCATATTGATGGCCCAGTACTGATCATACTGATGACCTAGTACAGATCATACTGCTGACCCAGTACAGATCATACTGCTGGCACAGTACAGATCATACTGCCGGTCCAGTACAGATCAATATGCCAGCCCAGTACATAAAGTATCATATTGCTGGCCCAGTACAGATCATACTGCCGGCCCAGTACAGATAATACTGCCGGCCTAGTACAGATCATACTGCCGGTCCAGTACAGATCATACTACCGCCCCAGTACATACAGTATCATATTGCTGGCCCAGTACACATCATACTGCTGGCCCAGTACAGATTATACTGCTGGCCCAGTACAGATTATACTGCTGGCCCAGTACAGATCATACTGCTGACCCAGTACAGATCATACTGATGACCCAGTACAGATCATACTGATGACCCAGTACAAATGATAATGTCGGCCCAGTTTAGTTAAATATAATTATATTTCTGCAATATTTTAAATAGCAAATCGCACAATAATATTGTGCATAAAGTTCCTTGTAGACATGTACATGTCGGTGTGTGAACTTTTGCACTTGACTGTACTAGCACTCCTGCTGAAAGGTTTGGAATCATGGTTTATCACAATATAAATGAATATGAATATCATAAACTAATTTTTATTTCTAGAGCTCTTTTACAGCTAATTAACAAACAATGCAGCTTTAGAAATTTTGGGTTCGAGCCCCTAGTAAACAAGCCAAAGGCAACAGAGGCGAGGAAAATCCCCCTAATGCTGGAGGAAGGAACCTCTGGAGGAACCAGGACTGAAAGGAGGACCTATCCTCCTCCAGTCGACACCAGATAGCGCGAGAGAGAGAGAGCAAAATATTGCTATGGTGATGAGTAACAACTGTAAAAAGCAAAAGTGCACAGACTGAACATCTTTGTGTGGTTTTATGACAAAAACAAGTCTAGTTCATTTCTACATGACCTTTTCCTTCTCCAACCTCTCTCCATCTCTTACACTGATCCACAGTGTTACTGTTACTGAGCCTTTAGCGCTGTGGTATGAGCTCTGCTCTGATTGGCTGCCTTCTGAAAGCTGTCCATGTAAGGTTCTGGGGGACGAAGCACTCTAAAGCGGCGGACTCGAGGATTGAACCTGGACCAGGCTGGACAAGAGCAGGCGGGGAATCACAGTGCGCTAACACAGCTCAATAAAGAAAACCTAAAAAATAAACTAATATAAACACCTAAACTAACCGAGAAAGCAAATAGACTTTGTAAGAGAAAAGAAAGAAAAGCCTAGAGGGGGAAACCCTTGGAAAATAAGAGAGAACTCCAAAGGAGAAAAACAGACTAACTAACTTCAAACTGAAGAAAGAAAAGAGAAACCGCTCTGGAGAAGACGATAATTCTTTGTGAAGGGCTTGATCTGGATAGAAATATCCAAGACTTTGCACTTAGTGTTCTGAGGCGAGAGGCTTTGTAGACCTCCTTGTGTACACCTGCAGCGGCTCAGAGTACCTGGTGAACCGGACTCCCCCTAGGGGTGAAAGGTGGAGGTGCCGGCTCCCGGACCTTACAGTCCAGGCTGTAAACACTCCTTATAACTTCAGTGTGAGTGGGCGGGGCTTCTCTGGATTCCTCCGGAGCTTGTGGTTTAGGTCGACTGGCTGCTCTACATTACCCACAGGTGTAAGAGTGTGAATGGTTGTCTGTTTCTGTGCTGCCCTGTGATTGGTCCAGGGTGAACTCTGCCTCACCTGTGATAGGCTGCAGTTTAAATATATATGTATTAACATTTTTGGTTGTTAATGATTCAGACCCTTTAAATAATGATACAAATGGCAAAATTATGACTTTTTTCATTTTTAAAAATGAAAAAGTGCTAAATTAATAAATGATAATTTAAACTACATATGTAATAGATCAAATAATCTCTGAAATAGTGAATAAAAGAAAATAGTGAATAAAAGATCTAAACGTACTGTCTGTGTCTTGTTTATGAGTTTTAAAGAATGTATATAATAATGTATATAATAAAAATGTTAGAAATGAAAAGCAGATACTTTAAAATATAAACTACACGTAGAGGGGGATTATAGGTTTTTATTAATGATCATTATTATTAAAATTATTAAATTCACAAGAATGTATATGTATTAAAGGTCAGTCAGCATTAAACCTGTCAGTTTCTCCACACGTTCATTTTCAATCTATAAATCAGCTCACGGCCCTTCATTAATGTGTATTAACTGTGTAATAAGTCATTAATAATTGTGATGTACACATGGTGAGCTTCATGTAACCCGTTTAACCTGAAACTTTCCAGTCAGGCCTTGTCCACACAGTGTCGGAATTGAGTGTTTTGTTTTGTTTTGTTTTGTTTTGATGTTTGTGGCAGGTGAACGTCCACAGTGTTTCTGGACGTTGGAGTAAATCTGATCATGCACATGAGCTTTCAGGTCTCGCGTTTGTTCGGCTGTGCATTTGGGTGGCATCAAAAAACCACAGCAGCTCACATTCGCTTGGCGTAAATTTCTGCAGAAATCCTGATGAGCACAAAGATAACACCTGCACTGTGTTTACATGAAGTTAATACTGTTCTGGGCCAAATATTTCCCATGATTCTTCTGCCTACATCACTGAGTCTTTAACACTACATTTCCCAGCAAGAATTAGATTCTGCAATAATTGCATGAAAATAATTAGAATAATAATAAATGATTAAGTGATTGTTATGGCCTGAGTGCAGACTTTATTGTGTGTGTTTGTGGATGTGCGATGTATATTTGCAGGACCATGAGAACACTACAATGTGGTTTGTGAAGGTCAGTTGCAGACATAGCCCAATGGTTAGAGAAGTGTGAGCGAATGGTCTCAGGTTCGATTCTCTGGACCGGGCAGCAGGCTGCAGTGCCCTTGAGTAAGGCACCTAACCCCCAACTGCTCACCCTGTACTTCGCTCTGGATAAGAGCGTCTGCCTAATGCTGTAACTGTAAGTTGGGTGGGTTAAAACTGATGAGCTGAAATGATTAGAGATGTGGTGTATTGCTGGACTGGCAGGGAAGGTGAGGGGCTCAGTGTGAGATAAGTTGAGCTGGAGGTGAGGGTTCTTCATCCAGAACACAAGGTCTGTGAGGAATGCTGTGATTCTTTACCATCATCACTATGAGCCGCAAATGGAAGTGTTTTTCAAAATATAAAATGCCATTACTAATAAAAAAAGTCGTTTATTCTTCCTCTGTGGCCAAATGGTATAACATGTTCCATGGCCCAGTACAAAATGTTTCATGGCGCAGAATAAAATGTTCCATGGTCCGGTATAAATGGTCCATGCCCTGGTACTGGTCTGTGGCCTGGGGGTTGGGGTCCACTGCTCTAGAATAAAATAAAAGTAGTTTTGCCACCCTGACCTGACCGTTCACACAAATGCAACATCAGTATACAAGCTAGGACCATCCTAAGACTTACAGACAGAAACATCACAGTACCCTGCTGCACCGGCCATGGATGTGTTCTCGGAGTGGACAACAGGGTCCTGTTATAAACCCCTCTGGATAAGAAGCTCTGCACAATGCCATAAAGATAAATTTGAATGTTAACAACTGCATTTATTGTGCAAAGGGAAACAATAAATAATGTCCTAAATCGGGAGCGTATTAAATCTCCTGGCAGAATTTATCAATAAAATCTCCACAAGTAGGTCATCCCCAGCTTATAATTTCCTTCTTTCTTTATTTATACTTTCAATGAAACTAAAGGAGAGTAATTAAGAAGCATTACGGACGCTGAGACCAGCAGCACAGGATTTTAGTGCAGATCTCAGTTCCACACGTGTTGGATCTGAACATGCCCCCTTGCCCGAGGCGATAACAGCAGGGACGTCTGAATCGCTCCTCTGTTAGATGGAGGAACAACAGGTTAGCTTTGTCAAGACAGCCAAATGATCAGGGTTTGTTCGACGTGGCACAGCGGCCTGAAAAGAATGCGATATTTGCGTGAGAGGTCAAAGGTCAGTTTTGCAATCGTGCTCTGTTAATATAATGAGTGGTCTCGTCCTAAAACAGCGATTTCACTGCAGTGAGGGCACTAGCACTCAGACACATTCCAAGGTCTGCACTGAAGCTCATGATGAGGAGGCTGCTGGAGACACACCCACATGTGGACATAAGCGCTGACAGTGTTAAACTTAAAACCGTGCGTAATCAAAACTATTTGTTTTCTGACCAGGTCTCATTCCTTAATTAACTTATTTATTTATTTTATTTATTCATCTTTTCATTTATTTATTCATTTAGTTTAGTTATTTCTGGCTCCACCCCCTTACTAGAACCGTCCCTAGTTACACACTACCACCTCTGGGAGGGTGAAGATGAGCAGATGAATCACATGACGCTTTGCCCATTTGTTCTCACACTGCTGGATAGTGTAACACGCTTGGAGGAGAACATTAACCCCCTAGTTCTCTTACACCAACTAATGGACACCTGCACTATAGCATCCCCAACCCCGCCCACCCCACCCAGAGAGAGTGAATAACATCAAATAATAACTCTAAAAAGTAAATTAACACAAAGCACTGTTCATTCAGTTTTAGGCTTAGGTCGCTATAATATTACATTTTTAAAAACTTTTTAAAATTTTTTGTTGAATTATATTTGAAACATTTGTGCATGTTTATGTCAGGTAAATTAATGTCTTTTTTTACTTGCTCATCAATAAATAAATATAAAAAATACACAAACAAAATAAAACTTTATATAAAACACAAAACATAAATGAGGATGACGTGAGCATCAACTGAACTTGCAAATCTAAAACTCTTGATTAACTATTTATAGTTTAACATTATTTGAAGTTAATATGCACATTTAAACAGATGTCATCACATCCTGATGACATGAAAATGTTCATTGAGTTAACACAATGCAGGGAAATGAAAATATTACACATTTTGGATCAAATAAATCAGTAAAATCAAAAGTAATAATATGAGAAAGAAAATTGTGCCACCATTAAGCCTTTAATAACTGTGTAATAACAATTTAATTGCACAATAAACAGCACTGGAGCCAGTGTGAATTGGGAGGCTCCTCCAGTGTAGCGGATTTGTTTTTTTAATGCATTTATGGGGACTAGGGGTCATCAGTATAAACCCTGAGTATTTCTTACTACTGGTAATGTCTCCATGATGTTACAGTGTTTACAGTGCTTTATGTAATTGCAGACGCTATATACATGTAATTACACGTTAAAACTCTGAGGAGAATAAACATGTGCTAGTACATAATCTGCCACAGTGGCCAGTACTGCTGTTGCGGACACAGTTACAATGTTTTTGCACAGTTATTACAGACCGAATCACAACAGTGCAATAAAATATTAATCTGGGAGAAGCTTTTTAACATTTCAGATAAAAATCGATGTGCAAAATCGATTCTCCCGACACTGTTTATCTCTTAATGGCGCTAACCACTGTGATCTTCTGCAGGTTCAGGAAAGACACCGTGGACACCGGGTGTGATTTCGGCCACATTTCAGAATTTACTCTCCGTCTTTTTGAGGCAACAGTGGCGGCGATTGTCTCCAAGATGCTCAGAACAAACAATGTTTTATGCAGGCCGAGCGGAACTAAAGATGAAACAGTCGTTAGCCGAGAGCCAGTTTCAGTTTAGAGACTTGTAGCCCATCAGTTAAATGGGGCTTTTGTGAAACGGGAATGGTGACGTCAAATGAACTGTATAAAAGCATAAAGTCTTGGTTTGAGGGGGAACAGCTCAGTATGAAGGCAGGGAGTCCTCCTCCCCTTCCTTAAATATTTGTCTTTGTTTGGTCTTGAAGCTTTGATTCCACCATAGTGTCTTGTACTGGCTGGACATCGGTTATCGGAATATCTGGGAGCATTTAGGGATCAATACGTTGCGCATTGCAGAATGTTGGAGATGCTTGAGTACAGCCATTACCAGGTGAGGATGGGTGATCTTACTTAAAGGCAGAGTTTTATTGTGTCACTTTGTTTTCTATTGACCTGATGCTTGGTCCAGATGTTTGCTTCTTGTATCTGTACTCTGGGAGGCACCGGCTGGTCTGATTATCTTGATTTTGAGAAGTTTCTCTGTGGGTTTATGTTTGCTAAATATATTCCACATATATGCATGGCGCATTAACGACTGCATGATGGACTTTCAGGTACAGTCTCACCTGGAGAACCCATCTAAGTACCACCTCCAGCAGACTCAGAGGCACCAGGTGAAGCATTACCTGTCCAGCACACTGGGGGCCAAACCCAGCTCCCAGGCCAGCAGCGGGCCGTGCCCCAGCCAGCCCCAGGAGCACGGCATGCCCCCCGGCCCAGGAGCCAGCGCCCCCAACAGCCCTATGGCCCTGCTCACCCTCACCTCCAACTGCGAGAAAGAGGTACACGTGATGAAGCAACCGTAGCCTGTGTTTTCTCTTTGTGGCACTAAGATTGTTGGTGTAACGCGTGTGATCTGGTGCAGATGGACGACGTAATTGAAGACATCATCAGCCTGGAGTCCAGTTATAACGACGACATCCTCGGACTCATGGACACAGGACTTCAGATGGCGAACACGGTAAAAATCCCAACGATTAAAAGCTGATTTTGTTGCTGTGGAGCTAGTAGAGGTAGCAGAGTAGCTCAGTATGTAATATTGAGACAGTAACACCAGGTACTGATATGTATTTTTTTAATAATATTTTATTTACAAATTGATTTCATGAACATTTATTTTGATACATACCTCTACCCTGATAATATTGCTCCTGAATTTCCCTATGTGGTGTGAGAGACGGCTGCAAAGACTATACGTAGAACCCCTGCAACGTTTTTGGAACCTATATAGAACCATTTATGTAAAGAACCTATATCCCACATTATCTTTTTATTATTTCACCTGAGCTTCACTTATTTGCAGTTTAATTAATTTCTTAATGATTCTTTTCTACTCAATCCTCCTGGAGTTTGTTACTGTGTCTTTAAGACAGATATAATGTAAATTTCCTCCCTCCTGATTCGCTGCCCTGCATGGTGCATCGTTCAGAGACCAGTCCATGCTGAAATATTTCTTATAACGTCAATGTGAATTAAACAGCTGCAGATGAATGTAAATGTGTTGGTTTTTATGACATCACAAAAACAATGACGACTTTCCGCAAAGTGGGATTGTATGGAGTGGGAAACTTTCCCAGTTTGTACACAGTACAAGTCTCAGAATGCCCAGTGTTTCCAGTGTTTACTGGTAATTTAAGCAGATTGATTGCAGTATAAATGTTTGTTTTTCATGATTTGGACACTTTAAAAAGAAAACCAGCTCAGTGATCAGGCCAGCAATCAGTGGTTGTTAATGTCTAGTGATGAGAGAATCCTTTTTAACATCCATCTGTTTTACTTCCCTGCTTTGGTCAGATCCCTGTTTCTGCAAATCTCCTGGACATCTACAGCAATCATACACTTCCTCCAACTGGGGTCACCCTTCCAAACCCCTGCCCGTCCAACTTATCCAACGTGAAAAGGGAATTTTCAGGTATATATCTTCCATTTATTCTGTTTAGACCCTTTAAAGAATATCTATATAATCTAGCATCTGGCAGAACATAAATCCAATGAAAGGAACAGTTCAGGAACATTGAGAATGCCCTCAGTGCTCCAGTAGCCCCAGCTGTAGTGGACTTGTCTCCAATTCTCCTTCCTTACTTTAGACTGGAGATACAAGTTTAACACGGCCGACACTAAAAGTTACTAGTCACCCCCAAAACATATTTTAACAGCATCCGTCTCTTCATTAAGGTGGTGCAGACTTGTGGGTGTAGTTTAGGACACAGTATGACTGACTGTGAGTTATAAACATTCGGCTCTTCATGAAGGTGGAGCAGACTTGTGGGTGTGGTTTAGGACACAGTATTACTGGAAGCTGTTGGTGAGGCTTCACAAACTATTGGCTTCTAGTGTTAGTGATAGTGTTAGTGATGTCAGCCTCAACAACTTGGCTGCTTGGTCACACCTGGGGATGTGGAGCTCTGTGGATACTTGATTTTCCACTGAACTTCCTTGAAGTTTATGAGATTATTTTTGCAAAACAAAGTGATTAAAGTTCCTCACTAATCCCCAGTCACAATTCTCCCAGAGGCGACCGTAGCTTGTCCATATTGTGTGCAGTTCTGAGTGCACAACTGCAAAAATGAATGAAAACTATATTGTACCAAATAGTTACCCCTGCTCCTGGCATGATGCACGTGGACCAACCTGGACCATGTGGCAAGTTTGACTCTTATGAGAGGCCCGAAGGCCTTCCTGTAGGTATGTTCCCTCTACTTGGACTGAATGTATAGATCTGTTTTTGTAAATTTTATGGAATAAAAGTGTTTTCACAGAACTTATGCATACATACATATATACAGATTAACAGAAATATTAAATTGTGCATTGATCAGTGCAATATTGTCATAAAGTAAAGCTATAATTTAAAAATTGCACACAATATGGATGCTTGACATTATGGAGAAGTTCATTTAAACATTTTATTAATATTTTAAAGACATGCGGTAAAAAAAACTTTTGTGTTGCAGAAGCCGAGGTCAGAGCCATGGCAAAGGAGAGGCAGAAGAAGGACAACCACAACCTAAGTGAGAATCACATTAATGAAGCGGGGGGCGTGGCCTAAGCAGGACTGCCACTTATAAGAGCTTACCTTCTTTATACAGTTTATTTTACTGCACTAAGTTGTATACTGAGTAAAACCCCATCAAAGAGGATTTGCTGAGCTTTAGGTGCAGTTTATGTAGTTGATTATAGATTTAAAGAGATTTTGTACACGAGTGAAGCTGAGCAGTGCTGCTGCTGCCACAGTCTGACTGTATCTAACATCTATCTTCTCCTCCTCACCTCCCCAGTCGAACGCAGACGACGCTTTAACATAAACGACAGAATTAAAGAACTAGGAACTCTAATTCCCAAGTCGAATGATCCGTAAGTATCCAACATCACCTGCAGTTGTTGGCCTAGATTTTGTGCCCCCTTTGTTTGGGTGAGAGGGGGGATTTTCCCCATTTCATTAATCAATTCCTCCCACTAACCTGAGCCCACCACGACCATCACAATACAACCAACACGGGGAGAGAGAAAGAGAGAGAGAGAGAGAGAGAGAGAGAGAGAGAGAGAGAGAGAGAGAGAGAGAGAGAGAGAGAGA
>JBBIGC010000104.1:21656531-21669321 GCA_037576955.1 Lepidarchus adonis
AGTTCTATTGTTTTCATTTGTAATTCTTATCATTGACTTTAGTTCTAAACCAAAGATCTATGAGACACCAGCAGGTGTCTCATAACAGGGGTCTGCTTTTTCTGTCCAACTGTTCTTTTAAGATGTCACTTGCTGATAAGTTGCGATCTGCAAAACATCTGTACCAACACCATATGTGCTTTTGTGTCTTTACCACATCAGGAGCTTGAGATACAGGCCCGAGCTCATGGCCTGGCCGTTGGAAGCTCATCTGCGCTCTGCTCCACCGAGCTGGTGGCTCGCGCCATCAAGCAGGAGCCCGGCCTGGGGGACTGCTCCTCTGACCTGTATGCCCACGCACACCTGCCCAGCACTGACCTGACTCGCCCCACCACCCTGGACCTCAACAACGGCACCATCAGCTATAACGACAGCCCCACAGAGGAGCAGGAGAATGGGCTCTACACCAGCCATGACAAAGTCTCTGGCAAACTGGAGGACATGTTTATGGATAACCCTCTTTCACCGATGGGCTCCAGCAACCCCCTGCTCTCCTCGGGATCCCCGACGCCCTCCAACAGCAGCAGCAGGCGCAGCAGCACCAGCGCAGAGGAGCACGACAAGGGCTGTTAGCACCATCAGGAACTCAAACGAACCTAAACTGTAATCTATGAACCTGTCTCTCTGAAGAAGGCCTTCATCGCTGGATGGTGGCTCTGGTTGGACTGTAGTACTGTATCAAAGAGGGTTCCTCCTTCCCAGGTAGAACCAAGAACATGAGTAGTTTTCTGGGGTTTTGAAGGTTTATGTTTTGTTTTTGAATTCATGTTACATACATTGTTTTTATTATAAATTACATTTATCAACAATCTGATTTCTTACTGTTAACATAGTCACTACACCCTCAAAACTGGTGCTTTCAGGACGGAGAAACAGTTTCAAAGTGTCCACACGTAGCAATTGTCCATTTTCACTTTAATAAAATCACGTCCATGCGAGTGCGGTTTTGAAAATATATCTGTGTAAACGCAAGAAACAATGTCAAGCACAATAGGTGGCGCTATAATCCTAAATCGTATTACAATGTGAGTCAATCGGAAATGGGGGACATCATTACTGTTTCTGGTAGGTGGATGTAAACAAACATGGTGACATCAAAAGAGATGAAGTTGCACAGTTTTGACAAAAACATGTCACTTACAAAATTCTTTACTTTGGAACGTGGCTCCGTTTTCAGTGACCAAAAATACCAGCTACGTGTGGTAAGGGCCTTAGAACCGTTGGAGAAGTGTTCATCCTTTTTGTGTCTTCTCACTGCAGGAGTGATGGCGAATATAATTTTTTAACAACATTTGAGGAACTACTGTAGCTCCTACTTCAAGGTCTCCCTAGAGGAACCATTAGTGATGTACGTTTATGGTCCTCATCAAAATTTGTGTGAACCTTTATAAACAACAAAAAATCAAAGTTTATTTGGAGATCTACAAGTGCTCCAATCACAACATACTCCAGGTGGTAAAATGCCCCTAAGGGTGTGTAGTTCTCAGGGAAGTTCCTCAGTGGGTAGTTCCTCCTAATGAGTCCTTAGGACTGTTCAACTCAATGTAGTTGTTCTATAGAGAACCAGTATCATTGAAAGAACCATTGAATGTAGATGGTTCTGTCTGGACAAATTGAAAGGATGTTCTACATGGTTTAAAGCTAGGGTTCTAGGTAAAAATGGTTCATTATAGCAACAAAAAAGACAAATCAAAATCAAATAACCAACAAAGCAAGAGGAACGTCAGAGCCACGACTCATTTTCCACATAAACAAAGCTAAAGCTAAATGGTACTTTCATCTCATTCATGTCAAAACTTATTTAAAAAGCCAATCACAGTAAATAACGCTGGGAGCTTTCTCAGAGGAGTTCTTATATGATAATAGATAAAGATAAGATGCACTCAGCTAGCCCTGAGACCCCAGTCCAATAAATACAGATATGTATGTGAGGAGTTTTCCACACACAATGTCCTTTTTGGTATGTTTTTTTTTAAACAGGTGTCATTTCTGCTCGTCACATTGTGTAATAATAATTCTTCTGTCAAAAAGACACGTCCTGGAGTTGAGCTGCCTCCCGTACTGTGCTCAGAAGCTGCAAGATCTTTCACACTAACCTTACAGGACATGTGGAGCGGAGCAGTGAGATTTAAACGATTCAACATGTCACAAATCTGCCGTTCCACATAAGCAGCCCTGGCGAAGCGAGCGAAGCTTGTGGTTCACTTTGATGATCACCCACAGTTGTCTTCTGAGTCATCATAACTCAGTGTAAAATAGATTAGACATGTCTGACATTTACGTTTAAGCCATTATTACATTAGCTGCACTGTGCAATAATTTGAATCTTTCAAAGTGAAGAACGGCCTCAGAAAGCAAGCGTTACACACAAGAAGCATTTTTTATTTTTTGGGTTCAATTTCTTATTTTCGGTTTTGAAAAATGAGCTGGAGACTGGACAGGTTGTGTATTTGTACAAGTTCTTTTGTATTACAGAAAATGTTGCTTTAGTTTAGTCTTTTTATTCGCCTTTTTATCAAATCTGCCAGATTGTTACAGTTGAATAGAATCATGAATGAATGATGGATCATGAACAGGGCACGGAATATAGGGGGCTCAGAGGGTCCTGTGTCTGATCTCCTGTGTCTGATCTCCTGTGTCTGATCTCCTTAAAACAAAATTTAACTGAAAAAAAAACCTGAACGCTTCCCCAAAGAGGCGAAGCATTTGATTGGTCCCTCACCCAGACTCCACCTCTTTGATTGCGTCACTGTAGGGAGGATTCCCTCGATTGCCCCCAAGTATTTCGCTCACTGGTCACAAGACTAACACTGATTATGTTCAGTAGTGTTTAGGGCCTGTGTGTGAACGACATGCAGTCTGTTTCCTCTGAAGCCCAGTCACCTTGGACTGTAGGAGCAGGAGTGTGATGTTGTTTTAAAGCATTTTAAAGGCAAAAGCTTATATTTTACTTAAATTATTGTAATTAAAATCACGTAGATTGTTTATAATTGCTCACAGAACATTTTCATGTTATAACAAAGCCACTTAGAATAAAATGAAGAACGAGTAGCAACATTTTAAGATGTGATTGTGCAGATTTCATTTATTTTCTCCTCTTTTTGCTCTTCATGTCCTTTTATGGGGGGGTGTCATATTGTGAAACTGGGAAACTGGGAAAGAAGTGCCTACAAGAAATTGCTCTGTTTTTTTTACTGATTGCAGTTCACGCAGATTTTTTCATTAAAATGTTGTTTAATGCAAGTGTGCTCACAAAATTTTTTTATTTCTTTGTTTCTCTTTCCATGTGTTAACGCAGCAAAACCACTTTCTGTTCATTGTGCATGAATTCTTACTTTACACTGAATATTATTGTTACTGTATTTCCCCAATGATACACGCGGCTTATACACTGATTTTACAATCCTGGTGTTGGTGAGTCTTGTTTAAATGTGGCGGTTTATCTAAAACTTGAAACACATTCACTAAAAGTGTAATTCAGTAGAAAAAGACAACATCCCCAAATGATCAGTTGAATGTAAATGTACTGTTTACTGCAGCAATGAACAGTTGGAAAATCAACACAAAGTAAAGATCAGATCAGTGACGATGTTCTCAATTAATCACCGCTGCTGCATCCAGACTACAGTATAATGTCACTGATATTGAGCTGCAAAGGCTCCAGGGGTGAAATTAGATTCTTCTACTTCAGATCAGTAATTTCAGTTACACTGCAGCTAATAACATGGGGCGACTTATTTTAGAGTTTTAAACATAAATGAAAATTTTCTGCAGCTTATAGAATGGGCCTATAATGTGAGGAGGTCTATAATGTGGGGAGGTCTATAATGTGCGGCGGTCTAAAATGTGGGGAGGTCTATAATGTGGGGAGGTCTGTAATGTGAGGAGGTCTATAATGTAGGGAGTTCTATAATGTGGGGAGGTCTATAATGTGTGGCAGTTTATAATGTGAGGAGGTCTATAATGTGAGGAGGTCTATAATGTGGGGAGGTCTATAATGTGGGGAGGTCTGTAATGTGAGGAGGTCTATAATGTGGGGAGGTCTTTAATGTGGGGAGGCCTATAATGTAAGGAGGTCTATAATGTGGGGAGGTGTATAATGTCGGGAGGTGTATAATGTCGGGAGGTAAATAATGTTGGGGGGTCTATAATGTTGGGGGGTCTGTAATGTGGGGAGGTCTATAAATGTAGGGAGGTCTATAATGTGGGGAGGTGTATAATGTGGGGACTGGAGAACATAGGTTCTTTAAAAACGAGGAAACACTCAGTAATTCAAGTGCAGAATTGCGTGTCCCCACCAATATGTAGCTTTTGCTGAACTGTCCTCAACAATAATTTAGATCAGAGAAGAAGCATATCGCTCCATAAAAAACTAGCACTGTATTGGAAGCCGTGTTTCATGGGGAGCAATGCATTGTGTAGTTTTTGATGTGGGAAAATGGGTGGAAAGAGCTGCTTTATGGGAGTTGTAGTTTGGATGGTAGCATGATGTTAGTGCAACTTGTCAAGTGACAAAGGGGAACAGAAGTGAAACCCTAAAGCTGAAGTAGCAGTTTCTGTGCTTCTGACCATGGTCGCAAAGCAAATATGGGAAAGGTTTTTGTTGCTTATGTAAATTAATAACATGTTTCTGTGTTATATAGCTATGTCATTGTTGTGCAACATATCAATTAACACAGAATATCGCTATCAAAGATACCCTGCAATTCCCACCCCTACTGATCATCCATAACATTAAAACCACCTGCCTAATAGTGAGCAGGTCCCTCATGATTAGCCATAACATTAAGACCACCTGCCTAATAGTGAGCAGGACCCTCATGATCAGCCATAATATCTGTGGGATTTGGGCATAATAAGGCTCTTTATGTTAATAAATCAAGGAGTACTGAACAAACTTTGTGAGATGACTGATGAGCAGTGCTGAAGAGTTGCACAGAACGTCTGCATTGTGCTGTATGCAAAAAACCCCACTCATTTGCATTTTCAAAACACTTTTTCTTTGACGGTTGTTTGAGGTAAAAGCCAAAATCCTTGCCAGCAAATAGTTGTTCTGCCTGATCTTCCACCCGTTTGGTTTGATGATCTATTTTATAAGCCATGCTATTCGACATGATTCAGCGCATCCTCCCAGGTCTTCAGTGGATTTATGATCTTATAAAGATCAAAGAAAACTCTAACAACAATTCATGAACACAGAACCACAAAAAGCTGGGGTTTAAGCAGAAGATACAAAGTTTCCATTATGCCATTATGTTTTTTTTTCACACTTCAAATAATCAGTAAACACAATGAAAAAAAAAGATTTTTATTTCCGTATCATTATTCATTATTAAACTGCAGTGAAGCAGCCAGTAACTAAAAGACTGGAGTTAAATGCCAGGTTTTACATTTGTGAACCCGTGCTCAGGTCGTCACACCACTTCTCGTACGCTCGGTACAGGTCGTCATTACTGGTGTTGTTAAAGATTTCTGAAAAAGAGCAAGAGCATGAACGTTAACTCCAGTATACATCAACATCAAACACTTTTCTTTTCTGAAATGCATGCGAGTGAAAATTATTGTATTAGTTTTAATGGGGCGTAAACCAACGAGCCGCTTCATCGGGTCCATCTACCCTGTCTCCACACTCGGACAGGAAAAGTGGCAGAACAGTTCAATCAACACATTTTACTCTGGATGCATGTTGATATAATAACTATATAGATTTTTCTTTAAATAATAACATCGATGTCAGACGGGTATGAACTGAAAGTGTCTGTGTGTGTTTGTGAACACCCCCACCCCATCACACACAGTGCCCCACAGTGAAATGTGACCTTTAACCTCCATCCACATGTGGAGGAGTGTAGATTGTGCCTTACATAAGGGTTCCTCAGTGGAACTTGGGCCAGGAACTGAGTCTGTGACCTTCTTATCACAAGGGTGAGGTCCTCAGCACTAGGCCAACACTGCACATGATGTGCCCGATATTTCAAACTGGTGTTAATAATACATACACATCCCCCTATGAGGAGAATGTTAGTGCATTTTTATTTTACATTATAAAAATAAATCTTATTATTATATCACCATAGTTATATTTTTAATGCAGGAATTCATGTAGATGATCCTAATTTCTATAGGATTTATTTTGTATCAGGACACATATTTATGAAAGATATTGGAAATTGACATTGACCTATAATTCCACATCAAAAAGACAAATTTTATTTATACAGCGCTTTTTACAACTCACGTTGTCACAAAGCAGCTTTACAGAGATTATAGAATCCGGGTCTGAGCCCCCAATGAGCAAGCTAAAGTGCTCGGTGCTTAACTAGTATTAACCAGTAGCCACCCAATGCAGAACCAGCGCACAGTGACACAGTAAAGGGGCCAACCAATCAAAAGTAAGCACACCTCCCATAAACACAAGTACCCACTTTTCACAGAGTCCTGTGCCCAGAAACCCAACCCTCTGCAGCCAACTGCTCCTGGCGTGTGTGTTCATGGGTTAAATGCAGAGGACACATTCTCTGCAGTGTGAGAATCATTCCCTGCCTGCTGTGGTCCTGTGGGGTCCTGACAGAGACACAGATGTATGACAGCCTGTACCTGTAAACTACCCAGTATACCTGTGCAGTCGCTGGATCCGATTATAGGACTGTGAGGGTAGAAAAGATGAAGCATTGTTTACCTGCTCTCCCAAGGCCGACAGGTAGGGGCATCCTCACCAGTCCTCCAGAGTGCTGCAGCCTGTCAGACAGAGCTTTCTGCACCAGCCCGAACGTGCAGTCATGATGCCATACAGGCAACTCCAGCCTGAGCATGCAGCGGATGATCCTGAGCTTCTCTACTTCTGTCAGAAGCCCCCGTTCACAAGCCACATACACCATGTAGGCCATGTCGATGTTCACTGCCTCTCCATGGAGCAGGCATGGCAGGACCTTCTACAGGGAAGAACAAACATGGGCTCATCATCACATTTAAATGGGAGTTGCAGCAAAATGAGCTAAATTCCCCGAAACTGTAGAGAAACCTCTGACTCTGGAAGCCAGTGAGCAAGGTTACAAGAAAAAGACGTCCACTGAGAATTAAAAGCATCAATCTGTCCTGATGTTCAGATGGTGAAGGCAATAGGAACCTCTTGCTACTACAGACCTGCAGCTGATTTTGAAGGCTTTGCTGATTTCTTGGACCTGTCTCAGACTTCCACAGTCTTTCACACACAAAAATATCTTCTAACCAGATGTTTAGGTATTGAACGTCCATGATGTACAACAGGGGAGTCCGGCTCTGGTCTTGGAGGGTGTCCAGCACAGTTTGGAAATTGCCCTTCTACAACACAATCAATACACCTGGTAATTAACAGGTGAGATGAACCAGGTGTGTTCCTTAACCAATCTGTGCTGGACACCAGGCCCTCCAGGACCAGAGCTGGACACCACTGTTGTAGAAGAACCAGAGGTCTGGTTCCATTCCCCACCACTGTGAACTGTTCTGATGTAGTGACGTAGAGAGTTTTACAGTAAACCCACTCTGAGCCACACCTCTATACTTTTAAATGCTGATGAAATTACCCTTTCGTAAAGTCACCATTAACCAGGTTGACGGTGCTTTCTCAGAAGAACATGGAACATTTTATCTTCTCTGGACTCAAACAGCAAGTGTAGTTACCATTTCCAGCTCAGGGCTAATCAAATGACCAAAATCCACCAGCCTATCAAGGTCATCCTCCCACAAGTTTGGGGCCAGTTCCTCCAACATGGCTTCCACTGCAAGCCTGGTGGACACGGAGGCGGGGTCTATAAACTTGGCATGGAGCCCAGTGGGTGATTGGAACTTGGAGTCCAGCAGAAACCTTCCCTTGGTCTCCAGAAGCTCAAACAAACCTCTGTGCTTCATGAGTGCCATCTAGAGGAGGAACAATGCAAGGACTGTGAAAACAGGGTGGCGATCATGGTGTAAATGAGGAACTAAATGTTCTCCACCATACCTTGAGCATTTCTGCCAGTCCATTGGATATGTGGCGACGAGGTACCGATTGGATGAAAGATCTGTCCAGGAACGCCGCAACGGGAGCGATGTAGGTGCCCAGCTTGTTCTTGCAGTTGGCAAAGTTCACGCCCGTCTTTGCCCCGACACTGGCATCAACGTAAGACAGCAGGGTGGTGGGGACACGAATGTAGGGCGTACGTCTTCTGTAGAGGGAGGCGGCCAGGCCAACGATGTCCAAACACACTCCGCCTCCAATTGCGATGATGGGCTCCGAGCGTCTCTCGACGCCAAATTTGTGGACCTCTTCCAGGATTTTCAGCACCATATCCATGGATTTGTTCTCCTCTGTTGTTGACAAGGGCAGGATTCTGTAGAGGACATTTCTGGCTTCCAGGTAGTTGGTGACCCGAGAACCGTAGAGGTTGTACACAATCTCATCCATGACTATGAAGCGTTTCATAGGCTTTGGAGTGGAGCTTAAGGCCTCGAGCTGCTTGGGGTCTCGGATGTGGCCCATCAGGAGGGTGTCATTACTTGGGTTCAGAAGGTCCTGTGTCTGGATGATGGTGTAGGTGAAGGTAACGGGACTCACCACTGTCCATGAAGTATTGCTGGTGATAGTGCTTTCATAGCTACAACATTGACAGAAAAGAAAACTACATAAATTTCACAGGATGATAGACATGCAGGTATAGATGGTAGGAGGCTACTTAGAAGGTCCTGCTAAAGCCAAACCCAATGGGGGTGGATAATGCCTTTCAGCACTTTGTGGAGTTCTCTGGAGTGATGGAGCACCATCCAGCAAATAGGAATGAGTGGAGAACTAATCTTCTAGCATCAGTGACTGACTTCACTAACGCTTTGCAATCAAATCCTCACAGCAATGTTTCAGCATTGCTCAAGTCTGCTCCACCTTCATGAAGAGTTGGATTTTTGTAGCTCACAGTAAGTCATACTGTGTCCTAAACCACACCCACAAGTCTGCTCCACCTTCATGAAGAGCTGGATGTTTATAGCTCACAGTAGGTCATACTGAGTCCTAAACCACACCCACAAGTCTGCTCCACCTTCACGAAGAGCTGGATGTTTATAGCTTAATGATTAAATATCACACTGTTTAGTTTCAGCACCACTAACTGACCAGCTTTTACTGATCTAAGAGACCATCCAATTCTACAAATTGGATTGCAGAGATTTACAATATTCAGGGACAAAATCATTGAGTGATTTTCAGATAATGCTGCACCCAGCCATTTACTTTTATGGGGCAAAAAAAGTATATAGGATTGAAATGATTTGGTGAAAGAACAAGATAGACCTGAGTTTCATCTGCATAGCTAGATAATTACTTTGTTTGGTACTTTGTTCTCCACAACTGCTGAAGAATTTGGTCAAGAGGAAACATTTGCAAATTGAACAGAAGGGGGCTTAAGATGGATCCCTGTGGGACTCCATTTGAACAGGTGGTTTTCACTGATTTGTATGTGTCTGTAAAAAAACTCCTGTTATGTTTGTAATTCAACAACCATTTAAGGATTGCATCTGCCTAGAAATATATTGTGATTGATTAAACATATCATTGCCTGCCCCTCCCATCTGTACATGTAGTTACCTGTTTATAAATGATACAGGTTATAACTTTGACAATGGCAGGAAATGTCATGATAAGACCTTCTGGGATGATATAACACGATTACTATGATATAATCACATACAAACACTCAAAAAGTCCTGAACAAACAATAATTTATGGTGGTTAAACATATGATGAATAAAGAATCCACTTTTGCACATTTTAGCAGTACATTTTTATATGGTGGCTCACTTTGGCACACAGACATAGAAGATGAAATATATGTGCCGTAACTTTTGCACAGGCCACATTTTCTGCTTTATTTTGTCAAATTTAGAAAATAAGATAATAAATAAGCAGTATTTGTTTATGAAAATGTGCAGACATGTGTCTCTGTAGAACATGTGCACTTATTTACACCTATAGCCATGGCTCAGGAAGGACTGGCCTACTTACATTTTTGCAGCCGACACTCGACCCTTAGGGCCACAGTGTGAGGCCCTTTGCCTCCTCCACGTCCCCTTCACTTGAACCAGGCTGAGCTCTGTGCCTTTGGTCGCCTTCTGCTTCTCATCCATGTTCTGCAGCACCTCCTACATTCTCTCCATGTTTCCAGTGCCAATATATATGAGCAGCGACATCAAGGGTGGAGCTCCCCTACAAGGAGCTGACTTATGAAGATCTGCTTCGTTTCTTTTTTTTGTTGGTTTCATAAATTGTAATCTTATGCAACATGATCGTATGGCGATCACGTAAGAGTGTGATGCCTCACGGCTGCATTATAAAACGATGGCTGTTATGTAGTATGTTATGCTGAAGAAATGGACGACCATTTAAATGTCTCTGCAATTATCAGCGCCGTCAGTGCAGCAAGGCGAAAAAAGTTCCTGCAGCCTGATTACTGCCCATTGACTTCAGTCAGATTCATATGTAATGAAGACAAAATGTGACCCAACACCCGACCCCATTTCCCGGTGCAAGAACCCAAAATTCCATAAGTGCTAAAGTGATGAAGAAAGCAGAAAATTCTGGAACTTACAGGAACAGGAGTGTCATGCCTGTAACTGCTCTTGGCATGATGTTTTCTATACAATAGGCTGGAAAACCCAACCGCACATTGGAGGTTTGTGCAAGCCGTCACACGCACCTGGCTTACATTCCAGCCGTTTATGAATGAGGTTAGAGTTTGCGATAATGAAAACTATTAGATTACATGAGAAAATGACACTGTACATCTATTACAAAAGCAGTAAACACATTTTTACAACGTACTAAATAACACAGCCGCAGTTTACGAAACAAACTCACTCAACGCACAGATCAGCCACAACATTAAGACCACTGCCATGTGAGGTGAAGAACATTGACTCTAGTTATTTTATTACAATGGCACCTGTCAGGAGGATACATTTCCCAACAAGTGACCAGACAGTTCTTGAAGTTGATGTGCTGGAAGCAGGAGAGTACATAAGCATTTAAGGGACAAAATTTGATGGCTCGACAATTACGTTCTTGTGATGCATGTGGGGAGAAGAATGTTGGCTCTGAAAGAAAGAATCACACAGCACAATACAGCCGGGATTAGCTGCATTTTACAGCACCTTTTACAGCAACACTGCAGCCAAACGGAGCGATGGAGGGAGAAGGGACTTAGTGAGAGAGATGACGAAGAACCAGATGGTCCTTGACTGAGCTTCAGAGATCCCTTGTGGAGATGAATCTAATTTCCAGAAGGAGAACCATAACTGCAGCTCTCCACCAATTTGGACTTTGCAGCAAAGCGGCAAGCCTCAGAAGCCTCTTCTAAGTGCAAAACACTTGAAAAAAGCACCTGAAGGACTCTCACACTGTGAGGAACAAGATTCTCGTTCCTGAACTGTTTGGCCTCAATTTTAAACGTTATACCAGGAGGAAACAAGGCGCCACTCATCACCTGCTCAATACCATCGCAACAGTGAAGTATAGTGGTGGCAGCATCGTACTGTGGTGGTGTTTTAATCAGCAGGGACCTGGAGAATGGTCAGGGTGGAGTAAAATAAAGAGATATCTTTAGTGAAAACCTGTTTCATGGTGCTCAGGACCTCAGACTGGGCTGAAGGTTCATTTTCCAACATGACAAGGACCCAAAACACACAAGAGCGGTTTAGGGATGACTGTGGACGTTCTAGAGTGGACCAGCCAGAGCCCTGTGGAACATCTCTGTAGAGACCTGAAAATGAATGTTCACCCACGGTCCCCATCCAACCTGTCTGAGCTTGAGAGGATCTGTAGAGAAGAACAGAAAATCCCCCAGTCCAGGTGTGCAGAGCTTTATCATATCTAAAAAGTCTGGAGGCTGTAGTTGCTGCCAAAGATGCTATAACTAAATACTAAGTAAAGGGTGTGGCTACCTATGAAATGTGATATTTCAGTTTTTATTTGTAATAATTGTAGGGTTTTGTCTAAAATGCAGTTTTGACTTTGTCATCATGGGGAACTGAGTGTAGATTAATGAGAGAAAAGATTTTTCAGAAAAAACAACTGACAGTTGAAGTGACGGGGTGCGAATAATTTCTGAAACCATTAGTATATGTGTGTGAATGATAAAATATTGCATATATATATATAAGATAATACACATCATTTTCATGCACATGAAGAATGCTTGAATAAAGATGGAGAGTTAATGAGACAACAAATAGCACAAACAGGAAAACAGCTGCAGGGCGAACACATAAGATAAGATGATTATGAGGTAAACATCCCTAAAGCCTGGGAGTGCAGAACCTGTCAGAACTTCAGAAAGACTCCACCCTGTAGCAAACCAGCAGGTTTAGAGTTTTAGTACATTACAGACTTTACACTGAAAAATGAACTTAAAAAGCACAAAGAGTAAAATAAAGAACACACTCAGCATTAAACAATGAGATTTCACTCATTTTAGTTCAAATAATTAAAACAGAAGCGTAACGCTTTACTGTAGAGCAGCTTAACATAAACACTTAATGACCACAGACATGCAGCACCGTGTAAACTGTTTGTGTAAACTGTTTGTGTAAACTGTAATCTCTCAATAAATACAAACAAACAAAAAACAGAACACATTTATAATAATGATCCAAATGAGTTGTGTATAAAGTAGTTGAGTTTGTGTGTGTGTGTGTGTGTGTGTGTGTGTGTGTGTGTGTGTGTGTGTGTGTGTGTGTGTGTGTGTGTGTG
>JBBIGC010000104.1:21669421-21681670 GCA_037576955.1 Lepidarchus adonis
GGTGTGATGAGTAAAGGTGACAGTGCTGTGGTGTGATGAGTAAAGGTGACAGTGCTGTGGTGTGATGAGTAAAGGTGTCAGTGCTGTGGTGTGATGAGTAAAGGTGTCAGTACTGTGGTGTGATGAGTAAAGGTGTCAGTACTGTGGTTTGATGAGTAAAGGTGTCAGTGCTATGGTGTGATAAGTAAAGGTGTCAGTGCTGCTGTGTTTTTCCCTTAGGCGGCCGCGCGTGTCATGCTGCAGGACGGATACGGCAAGATAATCAACACCGCCTCTATGGCCAGTTTAATAGGTGAGTGATGCTGTACCTGCAGATATTTCTCACTCTGAATATAATACTGCTTCTGACTGTCTGAGACTGTGGGGGCGGGGCTAAGTAACATTGGAAAAAAAAGAAGTGTGGGTGAGTGTGTGTGTGTGTGGGTGTGTTAAGCCTAGGGTCTGCTTTTATAAGTGCATAAACAGCCATAACATTAAGACCCCCTGACTTATAGTAAGCAAGACCCTCATGATCAGCCATAACATTAAGACCACCTGCCTAATAGTAAGCAGGACCCTCATGATCAGCCATAACATTAAGACCACCTGCCTACCATTACCACTGCCCCTGGAATAAGAAGGTTGCAGGTTCAAGTCCCTTACTAGTAATAGTAATAGTAAGTTACCCTTGAGCAAGGTACCTCCCCCTCCTCACTGCTCCCCGGGCACGACTGTTGAAGGCAGCTGCTCCACTTGTGCACATGTGATGGGTTAAATGCAGAGGACCATGCTCAATGGTCACAATGACAAATATTCACTTTCACTTCATTAATAGTGACCAGTTCCCCTCATGATCAGCCATAACATTAAGACCACATGTCTAACAGTGAGCAGGTCCCTCATTATCAGCCATAAAAGGATCCACTTTGAAATCACACCTCACTCCCCACATGCAGCAATGAGTCTTGGGTGCTCATTACCTAGTTGTATGTACTATCTCTGTAGGTACTAACTACTGCAGATCTGGAACACTCCACAAGACCTACTGTTCTGGAGATGTTCCATCACAATAACGACTCAGATCCATACGCAGATTGGAGAGAAAGCCTGAGCTTAGGTCACTTAAAAATTTTAAGGCAGGTCACATGACGCCACCATGAACGTGCTGCTTAAAACGTTAACATGTCCGCACCCCCCTCCCCACCTTCTCAAACTCTCCCACGTCTTGGTCTGCCTGGTTACCTCACTCGAACAAGGTTTCCAAAAAAATGTAAGACACCATTTGCACAAAGTGTGTTCTGATGCTTTAAGCTGCCCCCATTGCTGACACCGGTTCACACACAGTTTGTCTCTCTGCCGGGGCAGCCCATAGTTGGTCCCAGAGGGTCAGTGTCCACCCCAGTTTGTCAGTTTCCCTCCTCAAACACACCCACTACACCTGAGGTGCACTACAGGTGCATTTGAGCGGGAAAATGCCCAAACTGTCACTGACACCGACCCTCCCGGACTCCAGGACAGAATTGGCTCTGCTGCCTAAGGTGCTCCACCGTGTTTCATCCAGCACCTCTAGGGAGTGTGTGTTCCAGATCTGCGATCCTCACAGCAATGTTCCAGGGCCATGCAGCTGTGAAAGCCTCTTGCTTCTTTGTTAAAAACGATCGAAACGTTTTCCATAATCCACACACGAACATGGGCACTTTAAATTCACGCCACAGTTTATTCTGCTTTATTTTCCTCGTCAAGCTGTCTCGTTTTGTTTTACGGGCCTGTATACGACCAATATCCTAAATTCATTGACCCTTTTACTATTTGTTTGGGTGCAGAGCTCGTCCTGCTTATTGCCCCTCATAGGGCCGTTTTTGCATCATAATAAATATGTGCAGTGTTACAGGGCTGTAAACTGCAACCTGTGGTTTTGCTGGTGTAAAGGGACTTCCTGGCGAATCTCACTGGTCCGGTGCCAGAGGCTCGGCCCTTTAATGGCGGAAAGATGGATTCTTTTTGTGCCGCGTTGTTAAAAAAACAAAGAACACACACACACGCACACAAACAAGGCAGTAGTTTGTGACACTGTGTAACAATCTCTCCAACAGGTCCCATGTGGTGCAACAGCAGCACTCCATCAACAGTGTAGTCAAGTAGCCAATAAACTTGTGTAGCATATGGACACTGGTCCCAACTGTGGGGCAATCTGTAGAACAGGAGCATGCTGTTACACGGGCAGAGAGAGAGCGAGAGAGGACAAAAGTGATCAATTACTCACATTACATGCAGTCCTTCAGGAATTTGCTTTATTGGCCTGGACATCTGTTATAATATTGTCATAATGTGTAATCAGATGGGGCCGGTTGTATCCGGGTGAGGTAAGAAAATACCGCTATGAAACTCCAATTAAAATGCACAGTGACAGCGGCTACGTCCATCTGGTGAACCGAGCACTTTTGTTTCCCCAACCCCCACCTGCTTTTCCTGTCTCTGGAGAATGAAGGTATGTGACCTGCTTGTGGAGACCACGTTTCTGCTGGAGGTTGGACTAGGTTAAAGGAGCCTCCAGTCTGTCTTCATGGAAAAGATGCACACCTTCCGACTCAGTCTCTCTCTGTATCTGCTGAGCTACTATGAGGTTCCAGTGATCCTGTTCCACTCTGCTGCCTGGACCATGATGATGCAGGCCAGTACTGACATGATGTTCCCCCTCACTCCTACTGAGGAGAACCCATATGGACAGAACCACTTACCTGATCTCAACTCACAAGAAGCTGCAGATGCCTCTTCAGACTAGACTCATTGTTGCTCCTAGTTTTTATTTACTCGTTTATATTCTCTGTCCGTTATCACTCTCCGGTGTCAAGGATGGTACCTTTTCTAAGCTTCGGTTCCTCCCAAGGTTCTGCCTACAGTTTAGGGAGTTTTTCCGCTCATTAGGGGCTCGGACCCGGATTCTGCAAATTCTGTAAAACTACTTTGTGACGTCAGTTATAAAAAGTGGTATAAAAATGAAACTGACTTGACTTGATCTCGTGGAATCTGCGGAGGGTGGACAGTGAGTATTTTCCTGCTCCTCATTAGAGCCGTCCTCATCTCTGAGGTTCACTTCTTTTAACAAGGATGAGGCTGATCAAATGATCAATCACTCCCAGTGGTGGTGCACCACACTCTCCTTCTTCTGCATCTTCTGCTTCTTCTTCTTGAGTAATAGGGTTCTGTTAATTTATTTGTTACAAAACATTAAATATTATTATTTTTCTGAGGGAAATTTGATCAATGTCTAGCATGAATCACACACAACAATAGAATTTTTAAAAATAGAATAATCTGTCAATTCTACAGCAGTTAACATTAGCACCAAGTGAAAAAAACATTGACTCACTGCAATGGCACCTGTCAGGGAGGATATATATTAGGCAGCAAGTGAACAGTCAGTTCTTGAAGGTGATGTGCTGAAAGCATGAGTGGTAGGATCTGAGGTCTTATTGTGATGGAGCATCTCCAGAACAGCAGCTCTTGTGGGGTGTTCTAGCTCTGCAGTAGTTAGTATCTACCAACAGAGATGTGTTTTTAATGTTATGGCTGATCATGAGGACCTGCTCATTATTAGGGAGGATTTATTATGGATGATTGATGTACATCCTACACTGTGAAATTTGTCAGTAGCATAAAGCGTCAAGCATCCGTCTGATGATCCCATACTGTGGCAGAGAGGGGACGAGCCTGAAGAACCAAACATGTGCCTCTCATCACAAAGCAGAACTGTTTCACCTGATGGTGAAGAACAGGGTCTCAATCTGCAATTCCCTGAGGACCACTGGCCTGGTGGCCTTCTCCAAGAAGGGACTGCTTGAAATACAGAGAAATGTGTGTGTATGTATGTATGTATGTATGTATGTATGTATGTATGTATGTATGTATGTATGTATGTGTGTCTGTGTGTCTGTGTGTCTGTGTGTCTGTGTGTCTCTGTGTCTGTGTCTGTGTGTCTGTCTGTGTATCTGTCTGTCTGTGTGTCTGTCTGTGTGTCTATGTGTGCCAGTGTGTGTTTGTTTCCACAGACCTGTGTTTAAGATTATAATTATTTGTGACTGTACTACTGTACTACCACTGTAGTTATTATTGTGTAATTACATGGTTATAATGGGACTGAATTACCCAGCAGTGCCCGTTTACCCTGGTCTGTCCTCCTCCATGATGAATAGGTGATGACCAGCACAGGTGTTATGGTAAAAGTTTGTTATGATATTTGTGCGCAGCATATTTACGGAAATTCGGACATGGACAGGAAGGAAGGCAGCATAAAACACATGGGGTCCAGAGAGCGGAGTCCTTCTCCAGCAGGACCAGCCGCTGCCTGCGCACAGCTGCGCCATATTTATCATCCCTGGCAATTTGGCAGTGAGATCACCGGGTGACGGGGTTAACTACTAAAGTTGTATGTAACTTGGAGCTTTCCTCGCCGTGATTAATCGGGCGGCGGAGAGCGAGGCCCCTCTCCTCACCACTGCATGCGGCGTCGAGCATCTGCGACGGTCAAGGCAAACAAATGGCGTGTTGCCTTTGTTCCTGAAGACGGTGCACGACTGCACGTCCAGAGTAATTAATTTTACATCGCCTCGTCCGCGGGGTCCCGAAAGCTAATGAAAGTGTTTTGGAGTAGAGCTGGAGTTCAGACCCACGCGCTGAGTTATGGGGGGGATGAAGTAATTGGGCCCAAAATGGATCACATGTTCAGGCCCTGAATCGATTTGAATGTGTTTTAAGATATAATATATATAATAAGCAGCTTTGGAACAGACCCAGTGTTAGAAGCTGAGCAGCAGGGCTGTGTGTGGAAATGATGCATCTGTTTTTTCTGTTGCATTATTTTGACGCTCCCCTACTGCGTAACCATCAAACCATCCATTCATTTCAGTTTAATCTGAATCTCTTCCAGAAAAACTCCACAAAATGAAGGAAGGAACCATGACTCTGAAGGGGAACCCATCCTCCTCTAGTCGACAGCGAAGAACATTGAGAACATTGATGAATCATAGAGTCTCGGTTTATTAAGGTGGCATCAGTTAAAGCCTGGAACTCGGCATATGCAGCAAATGGTCTGAGGACAGATGAGGATTTATTTCCTCCATATTACAAAGAATTTCCCTCCGCAGAACTTTAGGGACCATGCATACCGGAGTTTAGAGCTGACTGTAATAAATGCTAGAAGTGTGAGAAGCTGAGATCAGAGATGGAGTCTGTGTGTGGAAACACATTTCATGGGGTTATTTTGACCAGGTTATGTTATAAATATTATAAAAGTATGAAGTATGATGAAGTAAACATTTCTCTTCCATGTTTGACACTGACTGAGCAGTCTAATGGTGGGGGAAACACTGGTGTTTGGAAGCATTCAGATGAAGAGGATGTAGAGTAGAGTCTCTGTAAAGTGGTCACTGTTTTGTCTGATCTACAACTAACTGTGTGTGTGTCCTAAACAGTACCTCACCCCCAAAAGCAGTTGGCCTACAACACCTCCAAGGCTGGAGTGGTGAAGCTCACCCAAACCTTAGGCACAGAGTGGATAGGCCGAGGGGTTCGAGTCAACTGCATCTCCCCGTAAGTGACAGAGAACCATGTATAAGAGATATTTTACTGAGCAGGATTTTACAAACTCTTAACACAACTGTAATAATAATAATAATAATAATAATAATAATAATAATAATAATAACACATTTAACTGCAGTTCTGAAAGCTTTTTGAACAGTGAACAAAGAAGAAAAATTGCATGAGAGCAAAAAAAAGGTAAAATAATAAGGTAAAGTGATGATGCTTTAAAATAAAACAATACAGAAATTATTTTGAAGTCAATAAATATAATATCTGTTGCCAGTTTTGCTCTGACACGTGTCGAGTGTGTGATAGTTGTGCAGAATGTCAGATGTGTTGTACAGAAAGTGTGTGTGTTGTGATCTGGAGCGCACTGATTGGCTGTGGGCGCGTGTTTTGTGTGATTTATTCATTTATGGACTTTCAGATGTAAAACAGTGAAAATATAAAACTCTAAATGTGAAGATGATGGTGTAAAAACTGGAATCCTCACTTT
The DNA here is from genome assembly GCA_037576955.1 of Lepidarchus adonis. Lineage (NCBI taxonomy): Eukaryota > Metazoa > Chordata > Actinopteri > Characiformes > Lepidarchidae > Lepidarchus > Lepidarchus adonis. The sequence goes on from JBBIGC010000104.1 coordinate 21,675,480, forward strand.
GCACTCACTTCTACTTTTGGGTGGAGAAAGGTTAAAGGTGTCGACCACTAAACACTAAACAGGTATTTTGATGTCAGTTGAATAAAAACAGATGCAGTTGAACTAAATTTGGTAAACACTAATATCGACAGAGTATTTCAGTGTTCAAGTGAATCGCTCCACTACACCCACTGTGTGTGATGTTCGAAGGCCCAGAATTGCACTTGAGTCGTCAATGTCGCTGATGTAATTAAGCAGGTTCATATTTGCTGCCAGTGTCTTGCTCTGTATGTAAATGCATAAGAATTTATGGGTCCGCGCCAACTTTTCTCCCATATAACGAGAAGAAAGACTTTTCCCTTGTATTTACGTATTGTTACAATTAAAGCGAAAAGGCAAATTTGGTGTTTGCGCCAAAAACTTAAATCATTGTGACAAAGCCAAGAAAAATAAATGTATTATTTTCCACAGAGGCGCTGAGAATGGAGCGCTAATTTACGCACAGAGCACTGCCTAATTGGATGACGTCTAGAGGGAAGAATCAGACGGTTTCTTTAATTGTCATATTCAATTAGGGATTGGAATTAGCCTCCTCAGCAGAATTGTCAGCACAACAATGGCCGTGTTGTTTGTGTCTGTTTGTCATCGCCGGCCTTCTGAGGAAAGAGAAGAAAAGACAGAGGAAGCTGAGCATCCCCGAGCCCCCGCAACTCCCACAGCAAATCCGCCACATGTTCGCGCCTCCATTGCTCTCGTTTTTATTTATCCAGAGCTTGTTTGCTCATTTGTGAGGAAGCAATGCTGCCCCTCCCCTGTGAATGTTTGGGGGGGTCTCTCAGTGGGACTCTGATTCCTGTGAAGTGACAGTGGGTGAGGGGGAGTTGGGGCACAATTAGCAGGAGTGAGGTTGACTGCCGCCTGATTTTATTGGCAACTTCAGTTGCCGCGGTGATAAGCTGCATTATCTAGAAAATTGGCTGAGGGAAAACAGCGAGCCCTCCGATCGCTAGGAAGGGGTCCCAGATAAAGCACTGCAGAAGAGGAATATAATTGAGGTTGAAAGACGTTAACCAATGGTGTCACATGGCGTCCTGGAAGCAGTGCTGAGTTCGGTGTGGAGGGAAGGAGGAAGCGTTGGTCAAAAATAACAGCGATGGCGAGCGAAAGAATAAAAGATTTAATTCATACAGGAATCACCTGGAGCCAAATATATTATTATTATTATTATTATTATTATTATTATTATTATTATTATTATTATTATTATTGTTGTTGTTGTTGTTGTTGTTGTTATCTCATTTTATTATTATTATTATATCATTTTATTTTATTTATTTATTTTGTATTCCTTCTTATTCTAACAGTCATTCTAATCTATGCTCAGTAAAAAAAAGTGTAAACTGTAGAAAATATTGTTTCTAATTATTTATATACATTATAAATAATTAGTTTTTTCTTCCATTTATGCATGTATAGCTTAGAGAATAATGATATACACATAACTGAATTTAGATCCTGGTGATTGTGTTTCAAGTAATAGACAACATAGGCAGTTGCCTAGGGCGCCACCTGCAGGGGAGTGCTGACAGGAAACCCCCCACAAATAAAAATGTGTATATTTTTGGGGTAATTAAATCTAAATGAATTTGTATTACTAATAAAATTGAAATGAATGTGAAACGCTGGTGGAAAGAGTCGCTCAGGGGATCTTGATAATGATAACAGGTTAGATTGTAGATCTCACATACAAGCCAGGAACATCACTGGAGATGATCATTTATAGTCCTGAATAAGATCCAGTGCCTGAATAAAGTCTGTCTTTCAGTTCTGGACAGAGAACCGTCAGTGTAAATTCACCCCTAGAAATGCAGTAATGTTTGGAAAGTGTTTATACAAAACCACATTTCCAGAAAAGCTGGGAGTTTTCATAAAATGCAATATAGTAATGAGATGTTTACTGAGAGCAGTTTTCCGAAGTCAAAGCGTGGAGATATTTATCACAGCAGCATGACTGTTCCTCATGCAGGATCTTCTGAGCGCGTGAAGGCCTCCAGCCTTGTCCTATAGGGACTGATGCTCCTCTGGGTTTCCTGAGTGTGTTCACAGTATTCTGTGCTGTAGATGATGAATGAGCTCAGTTCTCTTTGATCTTGTGTTGAAAAAATGACAGACACAAAGAGGCAGAGCCACAACCCAGCTTTGGTGGATGCTCCTTTTATAACCAATCATGATGCCCTCACCTGCTACCCCCTCACCTGCTACTCCCTCACCTGTTACCCCATCTCCTGTTATCCCCTTACCTGCTTCTCCCTTACTTGCTTCTCCCTTACCTGCTTCTTCCTCACCTGTTACCCCATCACATGTTAACCCATCACCTGTTAAAACACCAGTTTTGAAATGGCCATCACAGTTCCCTGATTTAAACATCATTGAAAATTTGTGGGTAGATCTAAAAAGAGCTGTGCATGCAAGATGACCAAAGAATATTACAGAACTAGAACCTTTTGCAGGAAGAAAAAATCCCAAGTACAAAAACTGAAAGACTTTTAGCTCTAAAAAGCATTTGAAGCTGTGAAATCTGACAGAGGAGGTTTTACTAAGTACTGATTATTTAGGGTGCACAAACTTTAATAATAATAATAATGTTTTTATTTTTTGGCATAAAAAAGTAACTATGCATCAATGTTTGCTGAAAATATTGTGTATTTTTTGCCTGTCCTACAGAGACAAAAGTTACACCAAAATTTGTTGTTTGTCAAGGGGTGCACAAACTTATAACTTGAAATATATGAAAACCTAAAATAATTAATTATGAATGAAGCAATAAAGTATTCTTTCTTTCTGGAATATTTATAAACTTATTGTAAATATTGGCAGCAATTAAAGAACTTTGACCAACTCCATGCTTTATTACAGATTTCAGTTAATCCTCTTTTCTGTACAAGTGCAAGGTAATGAAAACTCATTACATTTTGTATATTGTAACAAAACAGTCATGTATAAATAGCAATGCTGTCCAAATAGTAATACTGCACAAACTGCAATACTTCATAAATAACAATATTGTATAAATAGCAATACTGGACAAATAAAAATACTGTATAAATAACCATACTGCATAAACAGCAATACTGCATAAATAACAATATTGTATGAAGAACAATACTGCATAATTAACAATATTGCATAAATAACAATACTACATAAATAACAATACTGCATAAATAGTAATGCTGTATACATAATACCGTAATACTGTATAAATAACAATATTGTATAAGTAGCAATACTGTATAAATAACAATGCTGCATAAATAATACTGTATAAGTAGCAATACTGTATAGATAACAATACTGTATAAATAACAATGCTGCATAAATAATACTGCATAAATAACAATACTGTATAAGTAGCAAGTCTGTAAAAATAACAATACTGTATAAATAGCAATATTGTACAAATAATAGTTTATAGTACAAATAACAAAACAGTACTATTCTAAAAGCCCTAGGAGAGTCCAAAAACAGGTTTCTCACATAAGGCTCATACCTGTGTGATGCAGTTATGCAACATTTGCATTGAAGAAAAAAAAAAAAAAAGAAATGATAAAAAATCAAAATTGTGCAAAACCTGATAAATATTACAGTGCCGTGTTACACAGAAATAAAGAGAAATAAAGTGACGATTGAGAGGTTTCGAGTGAACCATTGTACACAGACATGTGTATCCCTCTATATCTGTGCATACATACACTACCAGTCAAAAGTTTGGACACACGTTCCCATTTTAATTGAAAACATATGGCTGGTAGTGTAGAAATGGAAATGGAATTGTTAATGTTAACTCAGTTTTGACAAAATGTCAGCTAGAAACTTATAATGTCCAATGTCTGCCCTAATAGCATTGCTCCTGAAGTCCACAAGGTGGTGCTGGACCTGGTTCTTCTCTAGCAGTGATTAGAAAGGACAACTGTGCGTAATGCCCCATCATCATATCGCATCACGTCTGGAATGTGATGGTAGTGTGTATCGTATCCCAGCCCCAGGAAAGTGTGTAAAACCAGCTGTGGATCCAGAGCTGCTGCTGGACGTCACTACTCGGTTCTGTTAGCGTTCCTGGATTCTGTAGGGAGCCAGGAATCAAAACTAGGACACTCATAAGTCAAATCAGACTCGGGGGTCATCTTATCCGCAGTATCTGGTCATTAAATGACAAACCGTCCCACTTAAAGCACGAGCGCTGCCCTGTTCCTCGCAGCGCTGGATCGTCTGAAGGGTAATTGGTCTTGTTTTGTGTCTCAGTGACTGAGGCCAGTGACTCTGAGACAGCGCTGTCACTCCTCGCCTCTGATGTCTGATGCGTGTGGTTGTTTTTCTTCTCTCTTCCTCTCTCTCTCCCTCTCGCTCTCGCTCTTTCAGGGGGATAGTTGACACCCCTCTCATCCATTCGGAGAGTCTGGAGCCCCTGCTTCAGCGCTGGCTGTCAGACATCCCAGCCGGACGGCTGGCTCAAGTGACAGACCTGCAAGCGGCGGTGGTCTACTTGGCATCTGAAGCCTCCGACTACATGACAGGGCATAACTTAGTCATAGAGGGTGGGCAAAGTCTGTGGTAAAGAAACTTTGGCTTTCACTGACTGAGATCAGAGGGGGGATAAAGGAAAGGCTCTTTCTGTATATATTTCCAAAATATTTTCATTATTATCCATAATCCTGATGTTTCAAGGCAGTGGTCCTGGAGATCTGCCTAATTGTAGTCTAGCACCAAAATCCCCCAACCTGCTCTGACCTTAATTAGACCGACTGAGGGACGGAAGGACAGCGTGGTGGATTCAGTAAGATTTATTTGGCAGTTTTTTTAGTCTTAAAGTAATTGCTCAATTAATAATGTTCAATTTCCCTTGAATACAGTCAATCTGAAAAATTATAAAAACTCATCTACACAAGCATCCAGCTCTTCATGAAGGTGGAGCAGACTTGTGGGTGTGGTTTAGGACACAGTATGACTTACTGTGAGCTATAAACATCCAGCACTTCCTGAAGGTGGAGCAAACTTGTGCGTGTGGTTTAGGACACAGTATGACTTACTGGAGCTCTAAACATCCAGCCATTTATGATGGTGGCGCAGACTTGTGGGTGTGGTTTAGGGCTCAGTTTCACTTATAAATATGCTATAAATATGAACTTAACTTCAGTTTCAGACCAACCCCAAAGCTGTAGGACTGATCTGGGATCAGGGATCTTTAGTTCCATGATTATAGCTTCCAGTAATTTATACCGAGTCCTAAACCACAACCACAAGTCTACTCCACCTTCAACTGGATGATTAAAAATGTGGGTGACTATTGACTTCTAGTGCTTGTGACTTTGTAGCTTCACTTCTAGAGTGTAGAACTACAATTTGGATGCAAACACATCTTGGCTGATCCTCCATTCAGCTTTTGTCTATTAAACTTAAAGAGTTTATTTTTAAAGAGACACTAAACAATAGATCAGACATACCTGTCACCGTACACCAATCAGCCACAACATTAACACCACTGGGCACCTGTTCAGTAATAGGCAGGTGGTCTTAATGTTATGGCTGGTTGGTGTATATTACAGTAGATTGTTGCAGTCAGTGCTGCTGCATTGGGGAACACGGGAACCGGGGTATAGTGTCCTCATGTCTTCCAGGGACTTGCTGAAGCTGGAAAAATGCAGAATTTCATACAACACTGCAGTAAAACAGTAAAACATGAGTTATGTACGTTTATCATTCAGTCTGTTAGAAAACTGATGAGGCGGCAAAGGTGCGGTCTCAGCACCTCCTGATTGGGCCTTTAATCAGCACAGGGGCCAATGAAGCGCTACGTGTAGGTTAGTGGTTCTCCACCGCGTGCGTCCTTTATCTGAAACAGTCTGTGTTGCATTGGGAGCAATAAATGTTTGAGATTTCTGCAGAACTTCCTGTCGTTTTCAGCCCTCGTTAACGCTCAGTCGATACACTAACACAGTGCACATCAAAGCCTTAATGAATTGGGGGAAACATTCTTAACTCTAATGCAGTGGTTCTTAACCTTTTTGGTGGCACCGAACCCCACCAGTTTCATAAGCGCATTCACCGAACCCCTCTTTAGTGAAAAATAAATTGTGATTTTTTTTTCAAATTCAAGACGATATGTTTTTACTGGTTCACAAAATGAGCCGTGCATGAACATCACCTTGTTCAAA
>JBBIGC010000104.1:21688211-21699028 GCA_037576955.1 Lepidarchus adonis
CAGGGGGCAGTATAATGACTAATCACCATTTCACCCTGTTTAGTTACAGCTCTGGGTCCAGCAGGGGGCAGTATAATAACTAAACACCATTTCACCCTGTTTAGTTGCAGCTCTGGGCTCCACTAACCAACCCACTCCTGCTGATCTATAAGACCTTCCAGGATGGTGTTTCTCAAACATCGTATAGAGAGCGAATGTGATGTTAAGATGCTGATATCATCTGATGGAGATGATCATCCACTCCCGCTAACTGCTCGGTTCCTTGGGAGGGTATGAAGAACCACTACACAACCTGGAACACCTCTCTGCCCATGGTATTCAATCTTCTTTATTGCTCTTGTCCATGTTTCTTCCTTCACAATGAAGGCAGAACGTTTCACGGTTTTCAGAACGGTTCTGTCGGTGCACCATAACATGTTTTGGTGTAGAATGTGGGTTGGGATACAATTGAGTGAAGGAGGCAGTGATGGTGTTTGCGGCTCATTTTTCCACTGTGCCAGTTTTCCATTCCACAGCATCTTTAAGGTATCGCTCCAATGTTCCAATCTTCCTGCCTGTTCCATGAGTACATGAGCCTGAACACAGTTTAGGTTCTTCTCCTCCTCATGCTAAACAGTGTGTAGAGATACTCCATGTGTGACCACAGGTTCTCCTAGTAACAACAGGTGTAAATCTCTAAAAACTGTTTATATATATATATATTTTTTTTTTTTCTTTTACTACCCCTCATGATCAGCCATAACATTAAGACTACCTGCCAAATAGTGATCAGATCCCTTGTGATCATCCATAACATTAAGACCACCTGCCTAATAGTGAGCAGAGCTGAAGGACTGTGTGTCTGACAACTTTTGATCAGTTGAGTTGCTCTCTATTCTTTGGGTGCCCAGGAAACAGTTCCTTGGATCATGATTGGTAGATACTAACTAGTGCACACTCCACAAGGCCTGTTGCTCTGGAGATGCTCCACCTGCTTCCAGCGCATCAGCTTCAGTGGTGTAAATGTTATGGCTGCTCTGTGTGTATGGATGTGTTTGAGGTGGTCTGGATTTCGTTGATTGTCTAAGTGTTTGAGGAACATTTCCTTCCATTCAGTTCCTGGACGAGAGACGCAGGCTAAGCTCTGTTTACGCCCTGTTTGTGAACTCATGCCTTATTGATGGTGGCCGTCTCATGCGGTTTGCTCAGATCAGGCTCACCTGCTGACAGACAGCACTTCAGAGCGCGCTGCTGCGTGTAGGAACGGAGCGTTTACCCTAAATAATGAAAAAGGTGACATTTTGTCAACTGGCGCTGGGCTGCAGTATTGTATTCAAACAGCAGCGGTGAGCTGGAGTCTCAGGTGTGCATTATTGATGCAGGTTTCTCAGTGCTGCACCTATCGGACACTTTCCCCACGCTGATGGGCCAGTTTGGCATCGCTCTTCATGAATTACTAATATTGGACTTTATTATAAGCTGTGGATCACTGACGCACGCGCCTCTTTTCTGCTGACCGTCACGCCGTACTTGCTTTGCTCAGTGATTTAAAAGTTATACATATTAATATATTTCTTATTGGTGACATTAATTCTAGCTTTATTCCATTAATGTGTCTATTAGTGTGTCCCGCTATTCCTTTCCGTCCCTTCTCTTTCTGAGCGTACGGAAAAGTTTTGGACATTACACAAGTTATTAGTCATGTTGATTAATGAGGCAGTCTGATTGCCTAACGCTCTGTTGGTATACTTGTTTTTAACTCTGACACGTTTGCTCCTTGGGGGAGTATCCTGCTGGGAGCGGGACGCGCGTGTTTTGCCGATATGATGAATTGAAAAAGTCGACCTGAATGGCATTAAAAGAGTTTCGTCTTTTCAAAACACAGAGCAGTGTAGCTGTTACAGGTCCCCAAGGGCTCTGTGGAGCACCACACAATGGGCCAGGCTTCTGGAACAGGTAGAGAAGGGAAACGGTGTAGTTGCATATACATTCAAAATGGCCCAAGTAATGAAAAAACAATGTATTTATTGCAGTATGGAGCAGCTATGAACAGCAACTGAGAAGCAGTGTAGAGGGTGTAGTCCCGGGTGGTGCCCAGGCTGCGTTCCCAGGGTTAAGGGTCCTGCCTTGGTCTGACCTCACCTTCTTCCCATACTGCAGTGGTGCAGACCAGCCCACCTTCTTCCACCACTCCATCCTCAACTTTGCCCATTGTAGATGATGGACAGGGGTCAGTATACACTGCAAACTGTGGTGCACAGTGTGTTCTGACAGTTGTCCTTGGGTGCCCATGACCCTCACACCAGTTTACTGGTTCTCCATCCTTTAGTCACGCAAGATCTGCATCTTTGGAGATGCTCTGACTCGTGGAGGCTAGTCTATTTCTATAGCACATGATGAAACAGATCTTTACAGAGAGAAAGAAAAGTGAAACTAAAATAAAGACAATCTTTAAAAATTACAGGTACAGAAAACGTTTTAGAATTTTAAAAACCGATATAAGAAATAAACGATGTAAAACAAAATAGGGCAGTTCTTCAGAACACCGTTAGATCCATATTCATTCTACATATGTATCTTCCAATCAGGTTCCTGCTCAGAGTTTCGCATGGGGCTCATTTTTGTTTCCCTTCTGCTCATTTTCTCATAGTGGGACGTCCCTTCATTTTACATGGGGTCGTCCCCATCGTGTCCAGTATACATTCTCACCATAACATTTTCCATGAGGTTATATAAAATTTCCATGATGGATATCACTGTAATTTAGAATTCAGTTTTCTTTACCCAAATGCAGATGATACTACCAAATGATACTACCACTACAGTGTTTCACAGATTAGAATTTCCAGATGAGAATCTCCACTTAAAGGCCCAAACCATGATACTATCACCACCATGTTTCACAAGATATGTTCTCACCATAACCTCAGCTAGAGGAGAACCAAGAGGACATCCCAAACCCTAAAACAATCACTATAATACACAGACTTAAAACTGATTACCTTATTCTTGTGAGGTGATATACATTCCATGTTATTGATTGACTGAGGGATTAATGCTTTGTCAGATTTTTTTTCATTTTTGACAGAGAATTGCTGACACTTTTTAGTTGATATCAGCTCTAGTGGGAACTGCACAGGGGGATTTGTTTGAATATCTATAGTCACAAATTGAGCACGAGTTCTGTTTGTCACTGGTCATCACTGTTTGCCCCTCAGATGCTTATGCTCCTGCTTCAACTTCAAGAACTGACTGTTCACTTGCTGCCACCCTGATTAGCAGTGGGACTCACTTCCCCTGCCAGTGGTTTTAATGTTGTGGCTGATCAGTGTCTGTCTGTGAAAAGCAGTAACACATCTGCGGCTCTACACCCGCGTGTGCTTCGCAGGACGAGCTGCAGACAAGTGTCATAAATAAAGGCCTGTTTGAAATTCTGTCTATTAACTGTGGCTCCTCACAAGCTCACACGATCGCCGGCACCTCATCGTTTAATTTATGCACGTCCGAAGGAGCCTTCATTAACATTCTGCAGCCATTCCACATGCTACTCATTCTTCTGGAGAGATCATTTCAAAGGCAGATTCATCTGCAGATGAAACATTTTTATTTGGGCTACAGTGCAGGAGCAGCCCGGCCGCTCGCAGCACTAATCAGATTAGAATATTCATTTATTCCAGATTAAAATATGTATTAGTACAAATTGTGCGTGTCAAACTGGCAACAAAGAGGAAGCGGATGGCTTCTATTAAAAGAAACGATGCAGCCTGTTTTATCAGAATTCTCGGAAAACAGAACGTGGTTGAGGATTCAAGGACCTAAGACCAACAGGCAGATGTTTCCAGTGGATACAATCGGTCAGAACATTAAGACCACTGCCAAGTGAAGATCATTGACTATAGTTAATTCATTACAGTTGCACCAGTCAGGAAGGGGGGATATATTATGCAGCAAGTGAACAGTCAGTTCTTAAAGCTGATGAAGCTGAAGGATCTGAGGTCTTATTGTGATGGAGCATCTCCAGAACAGCAGGGCTTTCAGATCTGCAATAGTTAGTACCTACAGTGATCAGGGTCATGGGCGCCCAAGTCTCACTGATGTATGTGGGGAATGAATGAGGTGGACCTGTTCAATATTAGATATGTGGTATATTATTATGGCTGATTGGTATTGTACGCATTGTGTTTTGTATTTATAGTTATGATTACCCTGTAATGTTCACAGCATGCTCCAGGATTACTGCCTTATATTCTGCGCCGCAGAATATAGATCTCTGCCTCAGGGTATCTGTTAGATTGACACTGTGCTTGTCAATCATGCGTGGCAAATTGTCAATAAAGTGTTTATTATCATGTTGACCCACCTTATTTGTCAGTGTCTGCACCTGTCGCTTGTTCTTGTCTCTACTCGTGCCCACATGTCTGGTATTTAACCTGCTGTTTCTCCATGTCTTTGTCTGGTCTCTGTTGTAAGTTCTGTTAGTTTGCCTGTTACTTTGTTGTTCTTCATTTATGTCACTGTGAGTTATGCTTAGTTCATGTCTCTGTGCTTCTGTCAAGGAATAAATCTTGATAAGCTGCATGCCCTTGCACTTATTTCCACCAGCAAAACATTTTACAGTTACATGTTGCAGCCGATTGGTGTCTATGTATAAAAACCTCCTTTGTAATAAATACTTTATAAAAATCTGGCTGCATGACTTGGTTTTGAATGTTATCATATCTCATGTTTCACTTCTATGTTTTCCTCTAGATCAATAAAGTATTCTATCTATCTATCTATCTATCTATCTATCTATCTATCTATCTATCTATCTATCTATCTATCTATCTATCTATCTATATGACTGACTGACTGAGTCTGTCTATAACAAATCAAACATAGGTCCAGGACTTGGAATGGACTGTTTGACCATTTCTATTGGTCAGGGTTCAGAAAATGTCGTTATGTTTGGGCCGTGTTCAACTTTAAGATGAAACTCTACCTTAGATGAAAAGATTTGGGCGACTATTGACTTTGAGTGTCAGTTACATTAGCCTCACAGTTGCAGTTGTAGAGAAGATTGGCCTTGACCTTTTGAATTGTGAATGATTCCTCTAAGAGCTGCTTGTGTGATTAAAATGATAGCAGAGATGGCAGAAGACTTTCAGGCAGCAGGGAGAAGGAAACAAGAGGCAATGGCCAGAGATTTAGCGGGGTCGGGAGGTGGCTATGAGGAGTTATAGCAGCCTCATCAGCAGAGGCCACAGAGAGTGGGATCGATACTCTACTAATGCAGCGCTCATTATTCCTCTGAGTCAATCCCACTGACTCTGCCACGGACACTAAAAGCACCCCCAGACCATCCCCGCGGCTCTGGGACCCTTACGGGGCCACTGGATGGTGCAGCCCCAGACGGCTCCCGGGACCTTTCGCACCGAGTACTAAGGGGACGCATTAAGACGGAGCCTTTTTCTGCACCGCATCCGGCATCTCGATGCCACTAACAAGAACACAATAAATCGTTCCTCATTACGCAGTAATTAACTCCGCAGCCCCGCCACCCCCACCTCCCCCACCTCCCAGAGCCCAGTGTTAAATCAACCTCTTCTCTCCTCCCCTCCTCCTGCTGCGCCTCTTTAATTTCCTCACCTCCGCAGGGGGTAGGGGCGTACAGACAGTGTACCACACTCCATCATTTCCTGCCATGTGTGCCCTCCCCTGCCTCGCGAACCCCACCCTTTTCCCCAGATCCGGACGCCTTATAGGACAACACCTGGAAGAGGGCGGGTGGCTCGTGCCCTGAGAGGGCGACAATGAACTTTTGAAGGCCCGTGTAAGAGCAGAGATGGTGCCCGTCGATCCCTAAAGGCCTGCGAACGGCCACGGAGGGTTTGAAAAACGTGGCTGTTAATTGTTAAAGGAAGGTTATTAATTGGACAGAGAGGAAAATTACCTGTCACTTCAGATGGGGATCACATGGTGATTGAAAGGTATCTCTAATGCTAGCCTACAGGCCAGACACCAAGCACCCGCTGGGGATTGCCTATTGAGCCTGGCAAGCCCAAAGGCTCATATCCTAGCCTAGTTACTGAGGGGGTTTGGCTTTGATTGTGCGCGGAACTGACACTCCGCCTCTCAGATGGCCCAGATACTGTACTGTGGGTCTTCTCAGGAGCACATCATCTTCAGAGATACGTTACCATTTAATTCAATGAGCTTCTCTTGTTTTATGAGGTTTATATGTTGTTTAGGAAACCGAAGACCTTCAGCTATGTGAAGATAACTGATATTAAATATACAGTGGTGCTTGAAAGTTTCATTGTATTTATTTTTTTAAATAAATATGATCTTTCTGTGTCTGGCAAAAATAAGTGAACCCTTAGGATGGTCCTATAATGTGAAGGTGAAATTAGAGTCTTGTGTTTACAGTCAATGTGATGAGGATCAGGTTTGAGTGGGAGATCCAGCAAAACCTGATCACACAACACATCTGTGGATGTGGATCATGGTTCCAACAAAGGAGGAATCTGAGGTGCTCAGAGAAAGAGCTGTTGATGTAGATCTCTAAAGAGTCTGGACTCCACCAATCAACAGTTAGACAGAAATTCAGGAGCATTTTTACTCTCCCCTGGAGTGATTGACCATCAAAGATAAACTGCAAGGAGTGTAATAGTCTGAGAGGTTACAGAGGAACCCAGGGGAACTTCCCAGCACCTAAAGGCCTGTCTGACATTGGGTAATGTTAATGTTGATGAGTACATCACAAAAAAGTCACTGAACAACACTAATGTAAATGACAGCTGAAAAGAGAAAGAAACTGCTTTCCAAAAAGAATACATCTGCCCATTTATAGCTCGCTTTAAATCATGTGAACATTGACATTTTGGCTTAAATTTTGATCATCTGGAAAAAGAAAACAATACATTCCATCATAAGAACTTCATCCCATCTATGAAACATGGTGGTGTCATCATTGATGGAACAGTGAATCCTGAAAAATGAGAATTGAGAATTTTAAAGGAAAAATGTCAGAACATCTGTCCATGAACTGAATCTCAGAGAAAGTGGGTCATGCAGCAAGACAACGACCCTAAACACACATGTGGTTCTACTAGAGAACAGTTAAAGAAGAATAACGAGAATGTTCTGGAACGGTCGAGTCAAAGTCCTGACCTTAATCCAACTGAAATGTTGAGGAAAGACCTAAAGCGAGAGCTTCATGTGAGAAAACCCACCAACGTCTAAGAGCTGGAGATGTTCTGTGTGGAGGAATATGACTGAAACTTCTTCAGAGTCGATGTGCAGGTCTGATCTACAGCTACTGCACACGTTTATTTACAGTTATTACTGCACAAGGAGGAAACACCTCACACTGAACACAGGTTCTCTTACTTTTACCACAGATATGTTATTTCAATAAATACATGATCAAATATAATACTCGTGTTTTGTGTTTAACTTCTCTGTTCTTCACTGTTAGGAGTTCTTTGAAAATTAGATGATGTTTTAGGAACATTTATATAAACTGTAAAAAATGTTAAGGGTTTACACACTTTCAAGCACCACTGTATAATTAAATAAGACACTACAACAATCTGACTATTTCATATATTTATTTATGCAAACACATACATTCAGTGTTTTTAATCATGTCAGCATGGCAAAACATTCCGGGTGTTCTTAGTAAGGCTGGACGATATGATCTATAAATAATATTACAACATTTTAAGGCTACAATCATGATACAATCAGCCATGATTGTTGTGTAGGTCCCTTCATGCTGCTCTGACTTTGGGATTGGACCAGACAGGAAAGCCTTCACTCCTCACATACAGCAGTGAGACTTGGGCGCCCATCACCCTGTTGGTACTAACTACTGCAGAGCTGGAACACTCCACATGACCTGCTGTTCTGGAGATGCTCCATCACAATAATATTTTAGAGGATTTGAATGTGGAACCAGCAGTGATATGGAGAGAACTACCATGGCTCAGATTTAGCAAATTTACTACAGAAATTTCACATTTTGGTCAAAAATGGCAAAAGAGGATTAAAATGTTAACGGAAGAAAATAAATCAACAAAATTTCTAAGACATTTCATAACATTTCTGTAGTGGAAACGAATTTATTAAAAATGCTGTGTTTGTCCTTTTGCTCTGTATTTATATGCTTAAAGCAACAGCACTGAGAACATTGAGCGCATCTCCTGTGTTTGTTTATTTTATTTACAAAACTATAAAGACAATGTACAGAGACTTTATGAACAAATAAATCAATAAATTCTTATGGTGTTATTTCCCGGTGCAACCCTAAGTACACACAGCATGTCGTTACTATGGGATAAAATCCCTTCGTCTCTAGAAGAGGAGAAACCTCCTTAACTTTGGCTGAACATCGAGATCTGTATTGAATATAATTCTGGATCATCTGGTTCCTCCCTGGAAATCTGACCCAGCAGCTGCACTTTCAGGTGATTCGATAAAATAAAATAAAAAACAATAAAAGTGGGAATACAAGGTCTGAACACCAGCTCCAGTTAGGGGCTCTTCGCTTTTCGCCCTTCACTCTTCGCTTTTTGCTCTTTGCTCTTTGCTTTTTGCTCTTCACTATTTAGCTCTTTGTACTTTGCTCTTCTTTCTTCAATCTTTACTATTTGTTCTTTGTTCTTCACTCTTTGTTTTCATTCTTCGCTCTTCGTTCCTCATTTTCCACTTTTTGCTCTTCACTCTTTATACTTTGCTTATTGTTCTTCTATCTTTGCTCTTTGTTCTTCACTTTTCGTTCTCCATTCTTCGCTCTTCATTCTTCACTTTTCACTTTTTGCTTTTCACTCTTTATACTTCGCTTTTCGTTCTTCACTTTTTGCTCTTCGATCTTCACTCGTATTTCACTGCTACTTCAGCCGAAATCACAATGAAAAGGCAGCAGATATTAACACAGAAAGCCCATTAGGACAACATGGCTGGATAATTTTTCCGACGCAGAGCAGCGTGAGGCTGGGGGACCAGGCCGGGGCTCTGGGAGCGCGGACACCACTGCTGTTTCTTTAAAAAAAGACTTTAAACGCACAATGTTAATATTTCATTGAGCTGTGGCCCACAGGGGGTCTGCACGTAGCAGGATGAAACAGAGCACTGGTGGGAGATGGTATTAGTGTTGCGAGCTTCAGAGGGAGGCCTGCCGTTGTTTCTCATTAATGAGTAGAACAGAGAGACGAGCGACCGAGCAGCGTCTAATTATGGAGCAAAGAGAGAGAAACAGACAAACAACATGTAAACACGACCGGGCCGTGGAAAGAGGCCGGGTTTGTTGATGCTACAGTGAAAGGAATTAACGAGTGTCTTCTTTCATTAGCACCACTCTCCAGCTCGTGCAGAACCCGAGCGTGGATCCGCCAATGGTGCTGATGTACGTAGAGCTCTGAGCAGGTGATGGGACGTTCTCACCATCTGCAGTAAAAAAGGAAACAGCCGTGCGACTCCCACGGCTATCAGGCAATTTGACAGAGATCCAGAAAGTCGAGGACGTGCAGATGTTTTCGCTTTAGCCGAGCATCTGTTTGCGCAGGCATGACTCATGCAGAAAAACCACAATGGGCCTCTAATCGCTTTTTATGGCACTGTATTAACTCGGCTTCGTAATTACACTCCAGCAATAAGCAAATTGGACGCAAACTGAGATGCAGCCAAATGAGCCGGCGTCCCCACATTCACATGCGGTTTACAGCGAGAGCTCGTGCAGCTATAAACCCAGGCCGAGAGTTCGGCCAATCAGAGCATGTCCGCTGATGAACACTTCAGGAAACGATGGGAAGAAGCTGGATGGCATCTGCCTTGTTCCCACATCGGATTTTTCAGCATTTTTCCACCTGCCACGTTTAGGCCCTGGCACGAGCATGTGTTTCCGAGGGTCCAATAAAGTGCCGACGGTTCGAAATACGTTCTCGAGTAGCTACTTGTCATAGGATCTCACTTCCACGTTCTCATTGCAAACAAGTGCCGACATAATTTCCTGTCTGCAGGGAACTAACGCATTTTTGTTGTTTTACCAGCAGGGGGCAGCGAGTACCCAGTCTACTCCACATTAAAAGAAGAAGAAGAAGAAGAAGAAGAAGAAGAAAAAGAAGAAGAAAGCTACTACAGCAAGAGCCTTCATGATCAGCCATAACATTGAGACCACCTGTCTAATAGTTAACAGGTCCCTATGATCAGCCATAACATTAAGACCACCTACCTAATAGTGAGCCGGTTCCTCATGATCAGCCATAACATTAAGACCACCTTTCTGTCAGTGAGGTACTACTACAGACCTGGAATGCTCCACAAGACCTGCTGTTCTGGAGATGTTCTAGCAATCATGTGCTTCCAGCACATCAACTTTAAAAACTGACTGTTTTCTCACTGCCTAATATATTTCACCCCAAGTTTATGGTGTAGTGTGTAGTGAGTGCTGAGTGAAGAGGACACCCATTTTTACGGCTTGGCCTCTTGTTAAAGCTCTGATGAATTGATTAAGGGAGGAAATGAGCGACTGATTACAGCATGAGCAGTATAACTGATAGTGACAGCTCAGCTAATATCAGTGCCAGATATCTTCATATGCACCTAAACACTGAACACGGATTGTACGGTTCTACAGCTCTCCTGGGTGTGAAATGTGGCTTTTTTGGGCTGTTTATGATGTCACGGAGCAAAAGGAAAATGTTTCGCAAAAACACCAGACTTTTCTCCTTCCCTCCACAGACCCCTAGCACAGAGACACGCTCAGGATCACGTTTAGTGAGAATAACACATCTCAGACAGTGGAGTGAGAGAGAGAGAGAGAGAGAGAGAGAGAGAGAGAGAGAGAGAGAGAGAGA
>JBBIGC010000104.1:21782735-21792898 GCA_037576955.1 Lepidarchus adonis
CCCATACACAGTTCACCACTGCCCCATACACAGTTCACCACTGCCCCATACACAGTTCACCACTGCCCCATACACAGTTCACCACTGCCCCATACACAGTTCACCACTGCCCCATACACAGCTCACCACTGCCCCATACACAGTTCACCACTGCCCCATACACAGTTCACCACTGCCCCATACACAGCTCAACTTCAAGACCTGTTGTTCTGGAGATGCTTTATCACAATTCACAGTTCACACAGTTCATCCTCCATTTTCCTGGCTCTCCGTGTTGTCCTGTACTGTTGTCATGTTCCACTATGCAATATGAAATAAGTAAATACATAAATAACTCTATAAGTAAATAAGCAAGTATTTAAATAAATAAACATGATGAAATATAATGAATGAAGAAATAAAGAAATTATATCTCATGTTATGCTACTTTGTGCAATAACTCTTTCAGTGTGTAATATTATTATGTGCAGTACTTGAGCTGTGAACCATCTCCATATTTCATAGGAATCTATTATTATTGTCACACATAATATCCAACTCAGCTGTGCCTCATGTTACCGGTGTTAATTTACTGTATGCACTTTCGTTAATTTACACAACCCTACCAAATCATATTGTTTATATGATTATTATTATATCAGTTCTATTTCTATTTGATATTTATATTGTGATTGTGTTTTGTGTCTGTGCGAGGGTTCTATTAGTCATATCTTCTGTAAACATTTCGGACTTTGATCTTTTCATTATCCTGATGAACATGGTTTTCTCTCAGGGCCAATACTCCATCTTTTATGATGAGTAATAAAGGAAAACGGAATCATGATGTGTATGTAAACCTGCTTCCTGTCTATACTGACACAGCGTGAGATTAGACTCTGATCTCAGCTTTAGAGGCATTAGATCATCTCAAGTGTACACTCTCTGGGAGACATAACACTAGCCAAAACATTAAGACCACTGCAGGTGAAGGGAAGAACATTGACTCTAGACATTTCATTACAGTGGCACCTGTCAGAAAGGCAGCAAGTGAACAGTCGATTCTTGAAGGTGATGTGCTGGAAGCAGGAGTGTAATGATTGGAAGTGTAGTGATGGAACATCTCCAGAACAGCATGTCTTGTGGAGTGTTCCAGCTCTGCAGTAGTTTGTACCTACCAACAGGGTGATGGGCACCCAATGCTCACTGATACACAAGGGGGGGCGTAGTGGGTATTAGGCAGGTGGTGTAAATGTCATAGCTGATGGATGCCTGGTCTCAGATCTTTCCAGGAAAGTGGATTTAAAGTTTCCTGCATCTGAGAGTGAAAGTTTAACAGAAAGCTGCTCAGTGGGAGCTGGGAGGCAGGCAGGGTGTGGCTTTATTGCCACTGAGACGTGATAACTTCATGCAGATTTTGAGTAGTTAAGCACAGCAAAATAATATGAGACCATCGTCTGATGCAGAGTGGTGTTATAGTGTTAGCGCGTGCAAATAATTACATTTTCCTCTTGATGCAATTACATTATTTGTTCTGCTCGTATTATACACCAATAAAAGCAAACATCATATTAGGATTCATGGCACTTTTGGCATGCCGTTATCAATATGTGGAAATAATTGTCCGCTGAGAGATTAAATTACATTATTGTGTATCTTTTTCATGCCTAATAAATAATGATGAATGGCTTTTATTTTCACCACCACCTGCAACCATTCCGTCTTCTTCCCGGAATGTTAAAAATGAAAAAAAGGAGGCAGAAGTAGATAAAGGAGAAGGAGGAGGAGGTGGTGGTGGTGGTGGGTGCAAGAAGAAGAGTAACAGAAAGTGAAGAGAGTTCCAGTCTCAGAGCTTCTTGAACTCCAGTGACTTCCTGTTTGCTACTGATGGGAGAAGATAAACACACAGGGTCAGCACTGGAAGCAGTGACAGAGCATCTTCACATCAGTGGATATTTATTTATTTATTTATTTAAATTTTTTTATTTATTTATTTATTTATTCATTCATGTATGCACGTTTTTAATCATTTTACACTTATGTATAAGCACATGGGTTCAGCACTGAGAGCAGTGACAGATCTTCATATCAGTGCATATTTATTTATTTATTTAATATTTATTTATTTAATATTTATTTATTTAATATTTATTTATTTAATATTTATTTATTCATTTATGAATGCATGCAGGCATGCATACATGCATTTATTTACTTTATATTTATTTATTTTTTATATATAGTTAGTTCGTTAAACTAAATTTATTTATTGTATCATGTATGTATGTATGTATGTATGTATTTATTTATTTAATTATTTATGGTTTTATTTATTATATATTGATTTGTTTTTCTATATATTTATCTAATAATTACTAAATATAACAGCATTTGTTTACCTTCTCCCAAATGATGGGACATAACATTAAGACCCCCTGCCTAATACAAGTACGTCCTCCTCATGCTGCTGAAAGAGCTCTGATGGACTGGCCTGTACTTTATGTGTAGTTCTTTTCCAATTGTCCAATTGTCCAGTGACAATCTGTGCATTGTGTGTGAAACATGACTTGAATACTGGACATCATGACCGTCGGAAAGTCACAAACACTTTGCTCAAGCTCTCACACTCCTGCAGGACCCTCCGTGTTTAAGGATGAGGATGTTTCTGACTTTCCAAACTTCTGCACTTGACTGTGGGTGATAAACGAGCCCAGCTGGAGGTCTGTGGTCCTGCAGTGGGACTGTACGCTGGATAGATAACGGTGTCGATACTCTGCTGAGTGACCGAGTGAGTCTCTACATTATCCCTGCACTGTGGCATTTCCCTCGTTTACATTTCCATAGGCCCGTCCTTATTTTTCTTTACCTGTTCGATGCTAATCAGTGCATTTGCACTTCATTAAGATAAGAGGATTGATTGGTGATTGGCTTGACGTTTAATTGCCTCCACTTTACTCCCACACACCTCAACAGTCGATATGGCTCAGCCGGACTCCTGTTGCGCCGGACGCCATTGTTGGCACATTGTAGCCAGAGATAAAACAAGGTGCGGACATTTATAGTCCGAGTTAATTGGCATCAGGGAGAGTGGGGGGACGGGGGTGGGGGCAGGCTAGTGTTATAACTTCATAACTCCTTAAGTCATGCCTTGTGCACAGCTAGGCGTTGGACCATTGTAGAATTTACATTTTAATGAAATATTTGAATAAGTGCTTGAAATTCACTCTAGCAGGTTTCCTCGGTCCTAAAACCAACATTTCGTGTTTGTGTTTTTGAATGGCAGCGTCAGGGAAATTAACATGCCAGTCATACAGATTAGAGGAGCATCAGTGTAAAGTCAGACCCCGCTTCAATCAAGGTTCACTGCAGGTAAACAGCAGCCATGACATATTTTAATGACTATGGTCCCTTTTATTTATTTATTTATTTATTTTCCCCTCCTCCCTCCTCCCCCTTCCTCGGCTTAAATCCGGGATGAAACCGCGCTGCTCTTCACGAAAGGTTTTACTGTAGAGTCTGAGCTGCAGAAGGAGACGCTGCATGGAGGCGCTCCATCCACACCTGGGTGCATCTAGCTCAGGACTGACTGAGGTTCATCCACTGTTAGTGCTTAATGCAAAATAACGACAAAAACATGTAACTGCCCCATTTAAACAGAAGAACTGAGGAAACACACAGTGACTGGTTCATTACTAAAGAGGTTCAAACACAACAGCACCGCTGTGTATTGTTCATAAACATAATCGTTAACACACTGTCTCGTTTCCATAACCCTGCTACACAATTATTCCCCAAAGTGAATATTAATTGTGACGAACACTGTATATTGCACCCACACACACTCTTGCTGTTTGCACCAACACACACTCTGCATTTATTTTTTATTTTATTGCATATTGATTGTTTACAGCAGTAAAATGTATATTATATGCATATTGTATATTGTATGTTATATGTACATTATCTGAATGAATATTATCTGTAATAGAAGAAGACTATTTGTATAATGTATATTGTCTGTATATTATAATAAATTTTGTAAATGTGTAATGTATATATTGGCTGTTTATTATATTAAATATTGTCTGTATATTACAATGTATATTTTCTGTATATATAATGTATATTGTCTGTATATTGTAAACTGTCTGTATGTATAATGTAAATTGCCTGTATATTATAATGTTTATTTTCTGTATGTATAATATAGAATGTCTTTATATTATAATGAATATTGTCTGTATGTGTAATATATATTTCCTGTATATTACAATGTATTTTGTCTATGTCTTTAATGTATATTGTCTGTATATTGTAAATTGTCTGTATGTATAATATATACTGTCTGTATATTATAATGTATATTTTCTGTATGTATAATATATATTGTCTGTATACTATAATGAAAATTGTCTGTATGTATTATATATATTCTCTATTATAATGTATATTGTCTACGTGTTTAATATATATTGTCTTTATATTATAATGTATTCTGTTTGTATGTATAATGTATATTGTCTGTATATTGTAAATTGTATGTATAATGTGTATTGTTTGTATATTATAATGTATATTGTCTGTATGTATTATGTATATTGTTTACAGTACGAACAGTCTGAACCAAATTCTTTACTGAATGAGTTTGACTCAGATTCTGATAAGAGACACATTGAATTGCATTAAATCGTGATTCAGTAGATGTAAAGGAACTGACCCAATATTAAAAGCACCCTGTGCCCTGTACTCAGGTCATATGTAAATGAAAAACAAACTTGGGCGCGTCTGTTAATGCATGGTGACATGAAGCCTGAGACTTGTAATTATTCATGTCGTTTGCATCACCTAAATAATTCAGAAATGCATCCTGAGTGTGGAGTGTGCAGGGGAAATGAGGTAGAGTGCAGATTGGCTTTTAAGTGTTCCCTATGATTATGCAATATGAAGATCAGGGGTCATGATGCAAACTAAGTTCTTGTAATAACCAGACCTCTGGCAGACGGGTATACAGGCTCATTCTGAATGCGCATGAATCTATGGAGAGATTACGGAAGGAGCAGGCTCACCAATAACACAGCGAGGAGCGGAGGCGTTACTTTATCTCATTAGTCAGAACTTCATCTGTAGCACGAAACTAAATCTCCTCCACAGTGGGTTTGGTTCAGATAGGGTTTCTCTACAGTGGAGGTGAAAGGAACCAGGCGTCTCCAACACAAACAGATCCATCGTATCTCTTCTCCAACCCCCCAGTGAAGCTCCACATGTCTCTGAGTGTTGCTATGGTGATGATGGTGAAATAGTGAATCTGAAGTAAATCACTTTGGGAACTATTTTATCTCACAGCGCCCTGTATGTACCCCTTCACCATTAATGAGTCAGTTTTAGGAACAAAAGCTTCTCCAGACTCTAGTACAACAATGTTTCAGGCATCAACAGTATCTTCATCACCATCTCATGCCTGTGAGGAACTTTTAGAGGAACCAGACGTCTGGTTCCATTCACTACCATGGTGAGCAGCTCAAAAAGCTGCCCTGTTTACTTAATGGCCGCTGAATTTGAGCTTAACGGCTAGATCTGCAACTTTACAAACGTTTTGCACCATGTCCAAGCTCTTCCTCCTGTCTGACGAGATGGTGGACACTTAGAGAGGGTCACTTTTTCAACAGGAGGTGTTAATTGAAAACAAAACAAGGTCTGATTAGCAGAGCATCTGGCAACCCATGATGTAAACTGTGCTACATGGTTGGGGGGGCACAAGAGGCCCTGAAATAAAGTGGTCATCATCTAATTAACTGCACATGTTTTAATTACTGGCTAAACCAAGCAGCACCGTGTGTCAGATGAGCGGATGCGCTAAGTGCCAGTTTGCAATATCAGAAAACGAACAAATAATTGGAATGTAATTGCAGCCAGGTCTGTTGAACGGCAGCGCCCGCAGCCCAACTTAATAAACAAGGTCTCTCTCGCTGCTTTATTTATTATTTTTCCTTCAGACATGTGAGCGTGAACGTCGCTGCTGCCTTTGCTAATTGCCACGCTGCGGAGTTGGGATCGTGCCAGCTCCGACTATTAAAGAGAAGCTCTTGTGTGGATTGCCGTCGCTGCCACGCTTTAATTAGAATGGAATGAGAAGCAGAAATGGAGTTTTGTTACCTCAACTCAATATATGTAAATAAGATAATGCGCTAATCTGTCCATTTCATTTGTAAAGCCCTGTGCTGAAGGTGCCGTAATCACAGCTCGAGTAGCACTCTGTAACTCTAGTACACCGAGATGAGAGACAGGGAAAATGTCATATTTTTGCCTTTGAAGCTTATTAAACCCCCTCTCATCTTCTGAACACCGTTCCCCACCCAGACCAGCCATAACATTAACACCACTGTTGTGATGCATTCTCCACAATGGCAGGTCTCCAGCAGTTAGTACCAACAGTGATCCAGACAGAGTCATGGTCTCCCAAGTCTCTTTGTGATGTGTGCGGAGTGAGGTCTGATCTCAGAGAGGATCTTGTTGTACAGAATGTTAATGCTGATCTGATAGAAAGGAGTCAGACACACAGACAAAGCAGCAGGAGGTGGTCTTAATGTTATGGCTGATAATGAGGGACCTGCTCACTATTTGGCAGGTGGTCTTAATGTTATGGCTGATCATGAGGGAGCTGCTCACTATTAGGCAGGGAGATCTGATGCAGGTTTTCAATGGTCCCAATTTTGGCTGTGGGCCTTTCCCAGTACACAGGGTGCTCAATTTACGACACACTCAACTTTTGTGTTTACGATGCTGCCCCAAACACCGTTAAATTTTTTAATGGTGTGAAAAGGAAACGTGAAAATTTAATAAAACGCTCAAAAAAGAGCAATACAGAGTGTCAGGTGTGTGAATGACTCCCTCTGGTGGACTGACAGAGGAATGGCCCCAGGGCAAATCATAGTAAACGCATATGTAGGGGCACACGACAAACGATGAGGAACAGAGGCCCGTCGTAAGTTGAGGACCTTCTATATTCTACTTGGTCTTTCTTGACTCTAGCTACATTTATAAAATGCCAGGGGTTCCCAGTGGTGAGAACCTTGCCCTTGCGATCAGAGAGTTGCATGGTCAATTCCCAGCCCAGGTTCCACTGAGGAATCCTTGAACAAATCCTTGAGTGTGGGTGAGATTAAAGGTCACATATTACTCTGGTGCCATTTGTGTGATGGGGTGTGTTCACAATTACATTCATTTTCATCTAAAAAACAAGTTAAGTGTTACATGCAAATAACAATGGAAGGTCTTTACCTGTAATGTTATCCTTGGTTTCCGACCCTCAATCTGCACAGTAAATAAAAATAAAATAAAATTAGGACAGTAAAACAAAATTGTTTAGAATTTGAATAAAATAATAAAATAAAAACAAATCTTATTCTTCTTTTGGTTGCTCCCATTACGAGCTCCTAAAAAAATAAACAGTAAAATAAAATCGGAAAAAGTACAGATTAAAGAAAGTAGCACTCGTAAAAGGAAAGTCTAAAGTGATAAGTGATTTTCTGACAATGTGATCAATGTGATGTGTGTGTTGGTGTTCAATGGGATCAATGTTCAATGTTCAGCAGTGCAGTTACCTGGTGGCTCGCAGGTAGAAGCTGTCCCTGAAGAGCAGAAACAGATTGCTTTCATGGCAAGTAATCAATCGACAAAACAAACACACCTGCCATTTTCTTAAACACAAACTTAACCTCAGTTATTTCAGTTTACAGGTAGTCCTTCATTTACAAATACGGATGACCGTGCCATAACTTCAAAATAAGAATAAATGCCTATTTACATTTTCATTTACATTTATTCAACTTCCGGTTGGGACAATCAAGCATATACACACTGTAACACGAAGACAACTGAAGGTTTCTTAACCGGCAGCATCACAATCGTCATTGTAAGATTAAAGAAAAAGTAAAACCATTACAACTCAGGAACCCTCTCTATTTCAGATTGTTGTCAGTTTGGTAACCAATCATATCACTGTGAAAATGTTTTGTGTACATCCATGCACATTGTTGTGATTGTAGGCACAGGTAAGACATGGATGGGGCCAGTGAATGGAGCAAAATGGTTCTACTTACAGTGAATAATTCTTTTTATCTGTCTCA
Source organism: Lepidarchus adonis (assembly GCA_037576955.1). Classification (NCBI taxonomy): domain Eukaryota; kingdom Metazoa; phylum Chordata; class Actinopteri; order Characiformes; family Lepidarchidae; genus Lepidarchus; species Lepidarchus adonis. The sequence goes on from JBBIGC010000104.1 coordinate 21,790,838, forward strand.
AACTTATAACCCATTGACCAACTGCTGCGGTTAAAAATGAACTCTACATAAATTTGATCTTTAAATGAGTCTCTCGTTTGGATTTAGCATTAACTTGGATTCAAAGTACTTTAGACAGACTAGTTCTGGTCTTGGGCTCTACAATGGTGGTCTTGACTCCAGCTGTACTCTTTGCCTGTTTACACGTTGTCCTTAAAATGATACACTGTGGGACATCTTAATGGATCTGAGATCTTCTCTGAAACCATTAACAGCAAAAATTGTCAAGTTACATTCTAACCTCAAGATAACAACTCCAAAATGATGATAGGACAGACCCCATCCCACTTTGCCTCCCAGTACTTCTTGCAGCTCTTTCAGCATAGTGTTCTTCTATACAGGTTGTCAAGTTGGTTTGATTTTTCAATCTAATGATAACAAAAATTATATGACAAAATTGTACGTTTTGTGTGGCAGGCAAATGTAGCAGTGTATGTGGGACCTCTCTACACCCCGGCTGCGCCTGGAGATACTATACTTGAAAATCACAAAGAGAATAGGAAATGATGGGCAACCTTGGTGGAGTCCATCACCATTGGAAAACATCTGTGCTGAGAATACAGACACCACTCTCTGTTTGGTTATACAAGGACCGAATAGCGTGTAGCAACAGCCCTGGTACCTCATACTCCCATATTACGTGCATATTTGTTGGGACGCTGCTGGGATGTACACATCACTCTTAGCCAGCGATCAACAGAGTTCAGTTGTCTCAATGTTAGTGCACATATATAGGCCATGTCTCGACTTTTTCAAGGCAATATTTTCAAGGTACGAAGGGGTCATCAGAATGCAGCTCCTTCCAATTGAAAGAAGCCAGTTGAAGTGGTTGGAGCACCTGATTAGGTTGCCTCCTGGGCACCTCCCTCTGGAGGTTTTCCAAGCATTTTCAACAGAAAGAAGACCTAGATAAAGAACTTGCTGGAAGGACCATATAGCTTATCTGGTGTTGGGAACACCTTAGGATCCCCCAGGAGGGATGTCTGGAATGCGCTGTATAGCCCACTTCCACTGTGACTGGATTTGTGGAAGAAAATGAATGAATGAATGATTATTCACACAATCGGCCATAACAGTAAGACCACATTCGCCTAATGTTGTGTAGGTTTAGCTTATGCAGCCAAAACACCTCTGACAGCTAGCCTTCACTCCTAACATGCATCAGTGAGTCCCGGGTGCCCATGACCCCATGGCCGATTTCCCATTTCGATCGCTGCTGCTAGGTACTAACTACTGCAGACCTGGAACACTCCACAAGATCCGCTGTTCTGGAGAACCCAACCCCCCACCCCTCTGACAGGTGCCACTGTGATGAAATAACTAGAGTCAATGTCCTTCACTTCACCTGCCAGTGGTCTTAATGTTATGGCTGATAGAGGTCCATAGAGGACTTTGTATCGTCTCCGCCGTGTGCTGTACACAGCAGAGATGACGAAGTTCTACTTGATGTGACCTGAATGAACACTTTAATGTGAGAAAGTTAGCGCGTCCACACATCCAGCGTGACAATAAGGTGAGATATTGATCCCGGGACAGTTTTCGCCTGCGTTTTCACAGACTAGCAGGTTTTATGACAATTCCATTTGAAATTGGAGGTCATTAATCAGAGGGCTATTATTTCTTGGCTACATCCCAGGCATAACAATAACTCTCGCTCCGATTACGTCTGGCATCGGGGGGTGAAACCCACTGCACAGAATTACAGTGTGATTGGATACGGCTCTATAGGACACGCGATAAGGCACAATAGAATTAAACCAAATGCAAGAGAGAAAATAAGCCTTGACTCGAGATCAGATCGTCACATTAATCCCATCCGCATCATGAGAAAATATTATACACCAATCAGCCATAACATTATAGTAAGCCTTTTGTACGCTGGTTTCTCAAGATCAGCCATAACATTAAGACCACCTGTCTATTGTAAGCAGGTCTCTCATAATCAGCCATAACATTAAGACCACCTGCCTAATAGTAAGCAGGACCCTCATGATCAGCCATAACATTAAGACCACCTGTCTA
>JBBIGC010000104.1:21792998-21803667 GCA_037576955.1 Lepidarchus adonis
CAGAGCTGGAACACTCCACAAGACCTGCTGTTCTGGAGATGCTCCATCACAATAAGACCTCAGATCCTTATACTCCTCCATCCAGCACATCAATTTAACATACTGAATGTTCACTTGCTGCTTAATATGTCCCACCATCCTGACAGGTGCCACACCAATGAAATAACTAAATTCAATGTTCTTCACTTGGTGTTAATGTTGTGGATGATTGTTGTAATTCCATGGTCAGAGAACAATCCCACTCCAGTGAGACGTTAATATCTCAGCGGGATAACGGCGATGAAATTAAGGAGTGATAAAATATTGCCGGTAAAAGGAACGGCCGTGATTTTTATATTGTTTCCTTTAAATCTTGTTCTCTGAGCGGCTTTAATTAATAATATACCTGATGACATTTATGCGTCGGAGCAATAAGCTTAAGCGGGAAACAATTTATGTCACCTAGAGCTTTTTAACGAATCAATGTGACTGTTTGTAATTGCTTGTTTCACAAGATTAAAAGTGCTTAGTCCTGATCCCTGTCTGCTGTTTAGTGGCTGACATGACCCCCTTGCTTTCCATAGTAATCATTAGCCGTCCGCCTCCGTTCGGGAAGGCACTGTCTCTGCGATTTTTTTGGAATTTTAATGCAGCAACAATTTATGGCCGATCAAAAGCAGTTACCTAAATTGCTGGTGGGGAGGGACGGTTTAACTGTCTCTTTAATTAGGGGAGAATTTAATGTGCCGGGGATGGTGGCAGTGGATACAGGCCTGGAGTAGTGCTGATGTGGGCCTGGGACTCTGGTGATGCCTAATAGTGAGCAGGTCCCTCATGTTGCTAAAACAGCTCAGACGGTAGTGCCCTGTGCATCTGGCTCATTTCTATCTGAACCTAGCCTTCGCTCCCCATATGCCTCAATGAGCCTTGGGTGCTCATGACCCAGTTCTCCTTCCTTTGATCACTGTAGGTACTAACTACTGCAGAGCTGGAACACTCCACCTGACCTGCTGTTCTGGAGATGCTCCATCACAATAAGACCTCAGATCCTTATATTCCTGCTTCGAGCACATTAGCTTCAAGAAATGACTGTTCACTTATTTTCACTATTCACCTAATACGTTCCACCCCCAAAGTTATGGCTGATCATTTTAGAGTGTAAATAACATCTCTCAGAAACAGTTGAGAACAACCAGTGTTTTTATTGCATTTTTTTACCGAATGCTCCAGCCAGTCGCAGAGACGACCGTAACGTAATAGAGTCTGCGAGAAACGAACAAGAGGAGTGAGGGAGGGATTACAGACTGATGGAGCGGTGATGAGATTAATCCATCCTTTAACAGAAGAGAAGAGAAATGAAGTGGCCCTGCTGTACAGGTTTACAGCCCTGACACTGATCAAGTGAAACCTCCCCCTCGTCTTCTGAAACGCGTCCTACACATTCCAGACAGCTTCCTACTGCACGTAATCAGGGCAGAATTACCGTGTGATGAGCTGTACAGGTGAGGAAAATAAATTTAACATAAAAAAGTACAATTACATACTAAAGAAAAGCAAACCCACAGTTCCTCCAGCAGGGAGGAGGCCTAATGCATGAAGGAGTGGGACTTTCCATCTCGGCCCGAGTGTTCTTCCTGTTTTTTGTATAAAATATTAAACTCAGCTCTGTGCAGAAGTCTGAGCATTCTTGGCAGCGAGTGTGTTATGAGCAGTAAATAACATTAATGAACTGTGTGTGTGTGAGTGTGAGTGAGAGCCCTCCTGGTGGAAGATGCTGCTGATGGAGCTTCACACGTCCAAGCACTGGCTGGAGGCCTGGTGGAGAAACCGGTGTTATTCTAACCAGCTCCACCACATTGTCTGCTCTTTAATGTTCCTAGGGGGCTCAGACTTTTGCACAGGCCTGTATTAGCAACATGCCAAAGAGATTTCCCACAGCAACTGTCCCCTCAGTCATAATCTGGAGCAGACCCCCGGGGAGGGCAGGGGCAGGACCCCTGGAAGGAGGACGTATCAAAAACAGCTTAACACAGTAAAAGGGGGCGTGAGGGCTTTGCACAAAAAGCTAAGGTCAGTGATAAGAGACGAGCCTGTTTATCTATTATACAGTAAAATGCACAAAAAATCTGGGATTATCCCACCCCTCTCTCTCCTCATGTCTCTGCATGTAGGACTTTACTTTCCGTGTAAAAAAAGAAAAAGAAAAAGAAAAAGAAAGAAGGATTACTAAGTTCAATGTATTTGTGGCACAGTTTGCTATTTCAATACATACAGCAGTTCTTCATTGCTTCATTTTTTTCCATCTTTTTTTTTTAATAGTCAATACAAAGCAGATGCGATGAAGCAAACATGGTAATACAAACATTTTTTGTTGTTCTTGGGGAAAAAATAACAAAAGAAAAAAAAACACAGGGTTATAAATGTGATGCAAGTATAAAACCTAGCCCACGAAATCGAAGCTTCTAAAGACAGTATAGCATGGAGGGAAAAACCCTAAAAAAACACTTTAAAAATGTGTGAGATATTTTTCAGATTTAAAAAAAGGCCTGAGGTTTGGATTGGTGTTTATAAAAACAAATAAACAACAAAAAAATGTGAAGTTTTTGCATTTTTATATTTTAACTCTTTCTTAAAATATCATTTGCTACAGTTTTAGACTAAAACATGCAGGACGTACGACGAAGTTCAACCGAGTGAAATGGTGTTTTTTTTTTTCTTTCTGTCTTTTTCCTCTTTGTTTAATCATTCCCTATAGGTCGGAACTGAGGTATGCGTACTAATAGTTTTCTCATGCTGCTTCACTTCGGTAACGTCGAGCTACACATGCAGAGAATGATCTTATCTACTCGCTCGCCCTCCCTCCCTTGCTCTAGGGTGGCGAGTTAACCCAGAAAAGGATGGATGAATGCACGTCTTTCAAACAGCTCTCCTCCACCTACTCTCACTCTTTTCTTTGTTCCTCACTTATAGGGATGAGTTATGATTTTCCAATGTTTAAATAGTTGCGGAAATATTAAAAGGAAAACAGAACTGACGATCGTCTAATCTTAAAAAAATTATTTCCCCTTGCTTTAAGCCCCGCCCACACTCTCTAGCACCACCCACCCACCTACCAACCCCACCAACATCACCCCAACTCAACACCTGCACAGAGAAAGACAGTGCGAGTCATTCTTTTGCTGTTTAATGGCAGTTGGCAAACAGCGGATCTTCTGGCAGATGTGAGGGAGTGGGAATCGGGCGAGCGACCTCTGAAGATTACTCGAGTGCCTGATGATTATGGAATAGTACTTCTGTTGGAAATGTCCAGTGGTTTAGCTCAAAAATCAGAACAGGAAACCCATTAAAGTACCTTGTACCCAGCTCATGAGTTGACAGGAGTGTTTTTTTAATATAAAAAGTAATAAGTTGACAGAACCTAAAACACACAATCATAAAGAGTTTACCATGGTTAACAAAGAAACTGGATTCACATAGAATGTGGCATACAATCTTTTCAGGAAAAACATCAACAGAAAAAAGAGAACCCAGAAAGGTCACGGTGTGGTCCAGTTTGACGTATATAACTATCTCTCTATTTTCACATTGTGTTATGCAAATCCCACCCCCTCCCCTTGCATTTAGTCACTATGACAATAACGACCCTCATCTCATCCGCCTCCTGCTCCCTTTAACGTGACTCTGGCTCGCTCGTGCCCCTGCTCCCTCCAACACTCGCAAGCTGCCCAGTGAACGACCCCTTTGGCTTTTAAACATCAGTAAAAAGTTCAACAGCTCGTTCACCGTAAGAAAGACTAACCCAGAGGTGCCCACGTCCGGTCCGGGAAGGTCCCGCACAGTTCGGGAAACATGAACATCCTCATCTGTGCTGCTGACCCTCCTCAGTTATATTTTATTCATACCTCATTTATATTGCTTAAATTTAGCATTTAAAAAATTACTCACATATTTATTTATTTTTTTATTACTGATACTTATTTTTTATTTATTTTGTAAAATGTGCGAGGACCTTACGCACATTTTTGCACAATGAATGTCCAGGACTGGAGACTGGGCACCTCTGCTCTACTCATTTGCAGGAGAATGCAGAGGATATTTGGCCTTGTTTTCTATTGCATGGAACACAGAATATCTTATTTTCACTTGTAGTTCATCTTTGGTAGTCACATAATGGACAGATCATAAAAAAGCAAAAAGCAATAATTAAAAAAAGGAAATAAATTAAAGTGGTGGGTTGCAGTCATATTTGGGTCTCAGCAACACTGCTGCCCAGCGAGTCTGGACCTTTTGCGGCCGAGTGCTCGGGCTCTAGCCGCCGCCCCCCGCTGCTGTAATGCTCAGTGGTGTTGTGATGTCAGCCTTGGCTTGTAATCCCTTTAACCTTTTTATCCCATGTGTAATTAATAATAGCTGCTAATAACACAGGGAGTGGGCCGCTTCAGGATACTCGAGGGAAACGAGACATTAAAACAACAGGGAATGCACTTTAAAGTCTCCCAGCGTTGCCAGACTGTCGGTAAATTACAGAACGAGGAAGGAGGAGAAGAAAAAAAGTAAAGAAATGAAAGTTTAATCTATGCTGACAGTTTCGTTTGGGAATCACAATTAGTTTTTGTCTAACTATTATCTCTCGGCTGCTGCTTCCTCCATTCTGACATTTAATTTTTTTTCTTTCCCCCCTTTCACACCAGCGGTTTTGATCAGCGATTTGGTCGCAGCCGCCGACAAAAGGGGGAGGATTTTTGAAAGTATAATTTTATAACGATAAGTCGTAACCTGCCGTTGATTTTTTTCTCTCTCTGTCATTCAATCCCTTGTGAAAATTAAACTTCATTGAAGCGTGGAGAGAGAGCCTTCATTACGAGTAGTGCATTTGCAGATGGACTTCGGTGTGTGTGTGTGTGTGTGTGTGAGGTGGCGATCGGGATAAATGACAGAAAAATATGACGTCAGACTTTCTTTTTTCTTTTTTCTCTATAAATGAAACGGAAAATAGGAATGAAACACCACGACGGGGAAAAAACCCAATACACATTCATCATCAAGTGCTGATCGTACAGAATCTCCACAACAATGGGCATGAGGTCTGATCAGTTTTAGGAAAAAAACAAAAACCCAAAAAACAAACAAACATTGCAAATAACAGCGTAGAAGAACAGAGGGGGACACAGTTTATTATTTGCCCTCAAAACCCCAGACTATCTCCCAGGTGTGATGGAAGCAGGATGATTTGAAGGTGGTGACATTTAAACTAAATTCACGTACACCTGTCCGTGCTCGCTCCGGGCGAAGGACGTGTCCATTTGGGGGCTATTAATTCAGGTGTGCGCTCGACTCAGAGGGCGACGGGGCAGTTCCCTTCTCTGTCCACTCTGGTCCCGAGTCCGTGCCAAGCAAGAAGCAAAGTAGTCCCCGAGTACCAAATGGACCAAATGGCTCCTTTACCGAATGCGAGTAAAAATTACGCAAACCCCCCCAAAAAGTAAAAATCAAAAATACTCCCAAATGGAATAGATTATTAATTTTTTTTCAGGTTTATCTCATCATTTTTAAATGGCACTAAGAGTAAATTGGAACTTTTTTTTTCTTTTTAATAGCTGTCAACAAAAAGAAGAAGACTGGGTGATGATCCAGGAGTGGTCTCGAAGTTGGGTTCAGTTTAAGCAGTGAGGACCCTTACAGCATGTCCTCGTTCCCATGGTCGTCCTCGTAGTCTCTGTGGTGGTCGAAGTCCGGACTGTGGTTGGCCGTCGTCACCAGGGACAGGGGCCCTTCGTGCTCGTCGGGGTCCAGTGGTTCTTCCTTAACGCTAATGTGATGCCTGAGGAGGGAGGAAGCACAGGGAACAGGGCAGGGTTATTATTATCTCCCCACAGTGACGCGCTGGGACAGAACGGAACGGGACAGAGGAACAAACAGGCGCTCGGCGGCACACTGGTGCTCCTGATAACTTCGGTTCCCTTTCAGCGGCGGAGAAACCTGAGCACTGTACTGCCCGACAACAGGGGCATTCACTCGGAATTGATAAATGAGGGAGATTAACAACGCGTGACGTGGAGAACAGAGAATGGACTCGGGCGGGCGGGCGAGCAAGAGAGAGAGAGGGGGCGCCTGTCAAGCACCCGGTGGCGTTGGATCAGCGTGCTGTGTGTTCCTCTTCCCGCTCGTTAACATGCACAACCTGCGAGGCGAGTCCCCGGAGAACGACCCCGCGCGAGGTTCCGTCATTAATCAACTTCAGGAAAAAAAACACACAACAACGCGGCGAGCGGCTCTTCACCAAAGTGTCAATAAGGGGGAGGAAAAGTGCTGGCAGGGAAGCGAGGGAGAGAAAAGACGGGGGGAGGGAGGAAGGCTCGACACAAACGCGGGGCGATAAGAAACAGAGCCCTTACGAGAATAATAACGCTGTCAGTTGTAAACAAGGAAAAACATGAACCCCCCGGCCCACCGTCTGGGCGAGGGATTCTCCGCAGAGATGAGATCTGCCAAATTTCTCATTATAGAAACACTGTGGGGACGAGCGCGCGCCCCGACTGGAGTGGAGGGGAAAAAAAGACAGAAAAAAAGGAAAAGAAATACTCGCAGTGTAAACTGGTTCTGTGTGTTTGCCAAACTGGTGACTGATCACCCCCAGTCCCTCCAATCGGAGAAAAAAGTTTTCCTGAAGCTCGGAGTCGGGAAGGAGAGGGCGATGCTAATGAAATAATAAAAAACGGAGCCGTTCTATCGGTTTCACATCAAAGAAACTCCACGAGTCCCATCGCCTCCGGTTCTCAATCTCTAGCTGCAGGGCAAACATGAAATTGTTATTATTATGCGATTGAACCGCTCCACCACTCCACCGCTCCACCACTCCACCGCTCCACCACTCCACCGCTCCCTGTGCTTGTAATTAAGGCTGAAGCCCCAGATTGCAGAGCATCTACACAGGAAAAGAAAACGAACTAACGATCTCTAAGGTGTAATGACCAAGCAATTGATCTGGTATCAATTTTTTTTCGTTGTAATTTTGCCATGACTTTGTCATTTGAAATCACATATCAATAACAGCTCTTATTTCAATACTCAACTAATTAACAATGACGATAATAATTACAATTACAATAATGAAACACGCCCCCTGCAGTTTTGAAGACGCTCTGACCTACTCGTCTACCAATCAGAGTTTGGCCTTACGCTCCTGCTTCTAGCACATCAACTTCAGGAACTAACTGTCCTCTTGCTGACTGATATATCCCTGACATGTGCCACTGTAATGAAATGACCAAACTGTCGATCTCGAATGCGCTTCACTTCACCTGCCAGTGGTCTTAATGTTGTGGCTGATCAGTATATTTTTGGTCTAATCTGTGTTGACTGTTGATAACTCACGTTCCACTGATGTCACTGCTACTGTTCTACCTGATCTGTGACAGTTTACTGCTGCTGCTCTCCATCGGGTCCTTTACTCTTTTATTTACTCGTTTTGTCATATTGTGTTTGTTCTCTTTTGTTTACAGCACCAGTGACAGTCTGCTAATTTCTTTTCTATTTTATGCAGAAATCAGGAGTGGCCACGCCCCCCACCGATCCTAGCTATAATCCAGACTGATGACAACCTGAATTATCTACCTTTCTGTTCCTCACCTGCTGTCATTCTGCTCTTTTCTCGAATCCAGGTCACCAGCCTTTCTGAGACTCAGACCTTTAGTTAAATTATTATTAATGACTAATGATATTCATCTATGTGAAGACACTGATCATGTTTATGATTTTATCAACAATGATTTAGGGTGGGAAACAGATAATATAATTATTCTACACTTTAATTATATTAATTCAATTTTGGAATTATCATTCTACGCTTCGCTGTCGCTCCACAAATGAGACACAATTTTTTTTTTCACATATCCTTATCCCCCCATTCACTGTGAAAATAATACATTTTCTTTCTATTTTCTGCCATGTTTTTGGGATAAGAAACCGCATTCATCTCCTCATCTCATCACCAACGTTTTCTCATGCACACAATACTGACCATCAAACTAGAATTAGAGTTTATCTAACTTCCCTGAACTTCATGTATAATAAACATGTTTTAAATGCTTTTTTATATTGTCATTTACAATCTATTAATACAAATGCGATTTAGGATAAAATATAATTTTAGATGCTGCTGACTGGTGAGTTTTTGGACCAGGTCTGCGGACACCATGTTGGTGACCAACGTATGCACAGTTATTATTTACATCTTTTTTCAGACAAATATATCCTTTTATATTTTTCATTTACATTCATATTTCTCTTTCATTTTTCATCTAATTGATATTGTTTTGCCTGTTCTGGTCTGCTGTATTTGTATTACTGCATGTGACGAATAAACCATCCTGAATGTTGAGCCTGAGTGGCTCTTCCTCTGCCAGTTACTGAAGCTGGAGAACGTGCCCGGAGAACGTGCCTGGAGAACGTGCCCGGAGAAGGGGAAAGTGATATAGAGGCTAAAAGGCTGGCAGCCTCCGGGCTTGCATACCCATCCTGTTTTTTTTCTGCCTATCCTGCTATGGAGCCATGCCTGCAGCTATGTTCCCAGTGATTAGCACAAGCACTTTTCTCCTCCGACAACTCCCGAGTTCATTACCGCGCCGCCTCTTTTTCCCCCCATTTTTTAAGCTTTTATGCTGACATCCCCCTCCTGCGCTCGGATATTTTACACAAACGCCAATAAATCTCGCAGAGCAACAAATCAGCGACCTGTCCGCCAGCAGCTGGAGCCTGTGCCGTCTGCGCTTTGCTTTTTTAGGCATCATGCTCCCAACTCTGCACTCACTCCTGTACAGCGAGTCCACGGATTAACCACAGCTTGGATGTATGGAAAACTTGGCACAGGCCAACATCCCCCCCCCCATTGTTCGGACGTGTTGCGAGTCTCGTTTGGGTGCGGAAAAGAGGACAGCTCTGTCATCTTCTATTCACGACTTCTGTAAATATTTGAACAACATAGAGGCAATAATTATGGAGAGAGAGAGAGAGAGAGAGAGAGAGAGAGAGAGAGAGAGAGAGAGAGAGAGAGAGAAAGAGAGAGAGAGAGAGAGAAAGAGGGAGGCTATTTTCCCAGACTCAGAACTTTCCAAAAGGTGGAGTTTCCTTTTTGAAGAAGTCAGACTAGGGTCTTCACAACGTGAACTTCCTCCGAGCGCTAAACGTGTCCGCGTTATTTTATGCGGCGAGTTTTAACTGTGTGAGCTATTAACGAGACATTTTAGGCCATAAAAATGTTACTGTGTGAGTTCTGCTCATGCTCCAGCGTTTCACACTGTGAGACTGCAGAGCCCCAGAGCAGCAGATCCAGAGCAGCAGAACAGCAGATCCAGAGCAGCAGATCCAGAGCAGTGGGAATATAGACATCCTAACTATAACACATCTACAGTGTTTATGATGCCAGTGCTGTTTTAGTTGAGTTTTGTAGCACTCATATTTTGATATCTGATGATGCTCCAGCAGAGTGCATTGTGTATCACTGTGAAATATCATATTGCCCATATAACACACACAAAGACACATGGACACACGGACACCCAAACACACGGACACACAGACACACACACACAGTGTGAGGGCTAAGAGTGTGTAACACTCACATAGCTGACAGTGGCGAGCGTCTGGGACTGCCATCACTACCGTTGCTGTGGTCCATGGCTCCATTCATCTCCTCTCTGATAGCGTTGGCCAGCGAGTTCAGAGTGGGGCTTCCGATGGAAGCAGTAGTGTAGAGAGGTAAGCTGTTTTCTGCCATCGACGCCTGAGAAAAAGAGGAAAAGACTGATCGGGAAAACTGTGGGAACACTCTCACTTCTGTAGATTCATATAGTAGTTCATATGTCAGACACAGGGTCTGGGGTATGCAGGAAGGATGAAAACGACTGATGTAAAATAAAATAAAATCATTTAATCTCATCCCTCCTGGGCGACATTACTGCTTTACTGGGGCTACGGCCTGTGTTTGCGTAATATTTTGATGTGCTAAAGATCTTTATTACACATTATTACATCTAAATTAATTTTAAAATACATAAGATATGTAAAATATGTCCTTAAATGTTGAAATGTGCTATCACTGATAATAGTAATAATAATAACAAACAAAAAAACATTGTAGTAAGAAATAAATCAGCATAAAAAATACATGTTGTATACTTAATTGAAAATAATTATCTGCAATATATTCAACGTATATGATAAATCATAAAACTGCCACACTGAGGCTTAAAAGAAGGAAAAAGCATAAAAATAATAAAAAATAAACAATGGCAGCTGTGCAGAAGCACAATGTCTGCGTATATTCAGTGAGTGAGCTCCCTCATATCTATAGGTCAGGTGACTTTAATGCTCTGTACATTGCATTTGTGAATAATCCCCTTTATCTCTTTATTTCTTATTGCAGAGCTACAGAGAAGATGAGCCTCGTAACACACGCGCTGCACATGTGAATTACACTGCATCACTAACACCTTCCTGAGCGACTGAGAGACTTACCTGGAAGGCAGCTGACAGGGCAGGACCGTATCCCAGACCAGTCTGGATGTTCTTTACTAGAGCTGGACTTCTGTGGGAATGACCCCCCCCCCCCACACACACACACACACACACACACACACACACACACACAAACAAACACACACACCCACACACACACAAACACACACACATA
>JBBIGC010000104.1:21910989-21923688 GCA_037576955.1 Lepidarchus adonis
CACACACACACACACACACACACACACACACACACACACACACACACACACACACACACACACACACACACAATTTGACCTGCTTTCTGATGAACAGAGGAAACAATGGTGCAGGAGGGTCTGACATCATCTGTGTAAATATGGGATATAGAAAAATGGAACATCCAGAAGATCTACAAACACACACACACACACACACACACACACACACACACACACACACACACACACCTGTCCTGGCTTACATTAACACACACTCTCACTAGTGAGCAGGTCCCTCATGATCAGCCATAACATTAAGACCACCTGCTTAATAGTGAGATTGCCCATCATGATCAGCCAGAACATTAAGATCACCTGTCTAATAGTGAGCAGGTTCCTCATAATCAGCCTTAACATTAAGACCACCTGTTTAATAGTGAACAGGTCCCCTCATGATCAGCCATAACATTAAGACCATCAGCCTAATAGTGAGCATGTCCCTAATGATCAGCCAGATCACTTGCTGCCTAATATCTCCCACTGCCCTCACAGGTGCCACTGTAATGAAATAACTATAGTCGATGTTCTTCACGCCACCTGGCAGTGGTCTTAATGTTATGGCTGAAAACATTCAAATTCAATAGACTTCTGGATCATTTAAAAAAAGAATCAAAGCAACACTGCCCCAGTGAGACACGTTTCCACATGAAATTCATTCGTCAGGGCCTCATTAACACCTCAGGGGGAATTCCATCATTAAAATAAAATTTCTCCAACAACTCAGGGTTTGCAAACAAAATAATCTAGGGCTCATCGTATCTCCTCTCCACCTCCAGTGAAGCTCCAGTGAAGCGTTTCTATGGAATGGTGATGATGGTGAAATAGTGAAGGGGACCATTTCGTACACCTCCACCATAAATGGTTTAGCTTTAGGCCTAGAGCTTCTCCAAACTCGTAGAACAATGTCTCAGCATCTTCATCACCACCTCATGTCTGTGAGGGAACTTTTAGGGAAACCAGACGTCTGGTTCCATTCACCACCACTGTGAACAGTTCTCTGTAGGTGAGCATTCTCCTCCAAGCGTGTTGAGCTGTCTGTTGCATTAATGGCATTTTGAGAAGATGCAATGAAGGCTGATTGCACGGATCTGGTTTGTTGGCATTAGTCTCCAACACAAAACTCTCCCCTAGTGAAGCTCCATGAGTGTTTCTCTGAAGTGGGGATGATGGTAATTAGGTGCGCACTTGTTGTTCAATATCCTTTGCAGCATTAAAAGCCAGATAAAATGAAAAGCCACATAAATCTCAGCAGCTTCAGCACAAGTAGCGCAATTGCGAGACAGAGCGGTATTATCGGCGCGTGATGTCACTGGGCAGAAAATGTGATGTTTAATAACTTGAAACAGCACAAACGTTTATTTTTACGGCACAAACCAACAGTGATGCTCCTGCGTGACACGGGGGGCAGCTTCACGGTGGGACTCGCAGAGAGGAGGTGGCGTTTTAGGAACACTTGCATTATGCAGAAGGCCTTTATGGAGAGTGCTCCGAGTGGATTGTGGGATGTGAGATGTACGAACGGGTGAAAGCAGCTGCGACGCAGAGAAGTGGTGAGAGCATCTGGCTCTTCTCACCCCTCCACCCCCACCCTGGTCCAGGTATCTGCTTGTAAACTCTTACAGGTAATATCGTGCGACAGCAGGGAAATGACAGGCCTCCCAACTCTCCAACTTATTGCCGTGGTGGAGGACAGGGATAAGGATCGGTGTTATGACACCGCATATTGCCCCAAATTGCTTTATTGGTAAAATGATAGTGCTTGCTCCAATTTCAATAATTTTCTGGAATCCCTCGTCGAACGGTTTAATTATGTTATCACCCAACTCGCAACATCTGTCTTTATAGCCGAGCACATGACAGTTTTATTACGGGGTGAATTTCTTTGCTGGCTCCGTCAATTGATGGGCAATCTGATTCATAATCGTACTGATGCCGATGGAAATTGAACATTAATGGTGCTCGCGTGTAGAAAAAAGCAGAGAAATAATTATTCTGTGCGGAATGAGAACGTGAGGCGCCCCAGCCGCACACTCGATCACCCCGCGTGCTCCAGCTTCAGCGATCGGGGCATATTGCCTTCTGCCGTTGCGGCTAATTGCAGCAAGCAATATCTCCACCTTCGGAGCGACGCCGCGCTCCAGGCACCTTGTTTGAGCTCAGAGATCTAGACTCTGTGCTGGGACAAGATCACGGTCAAAATAACACAGAATGGTGTTAAACCTTCCATAATTTAACCTGATTTTAATTTTTAAACATCACATAACTTAGTGTCCACAGTGGAGGTGAATGGAACCAGAAGTCTGGTCTCCAACAGCTCCCATTGAGATGGTGGTGAAGACACTGAGTCATTATTCTACTCAAGTTTGGACCTGAACTCACTCGTTGTTGAGCAGTGCAATGTGATTTCGTTCATATTGGAGCTTCACTGGGGCGGTTTGAAGAGGCCGGAGATTCCTCGTGAAGACATGGGTCGGTGCTGCTTAAAGCCTGATAGTCCCCCAAACAAACCAGGACCATGTTCACATGGTGCCATCAGCACTGAAGTCGAAGGTGAGTCCCACCACATCTTCTCAAAGTTCCAATGGAGAGCTCAACACACTCAGAGGGAGGAGAATGCTGTTCACAGTGGTGGTGAATGGAACCAGACATCACAGACATGAGATGATGATGAAGATCCAAAGGCATCGTTCTACCAGAGTTTGGAGGAGCTTTTGGTCTTAAAATTAAACCCATTCATGGTGGAGGGGTAGGTTGTAAGCCCCCCAGAGCGATTTACTTTAGATTCTATATTTCTTCATCATCAACGCTGGTTTATTTTTACAGTACAGAAGAACAGCAAAGCTCTCGTTACTTTTTGCGTGACATGGGGGTCGGCATCATGGAGAAGCCACCAACAACTAAGGAGAGGAGAAAGAGGAGAGCGGAGAGTGAGGGTGGGGTGGGGTGGGGGGACAACAACTCATAATTGCTTCTCCTTATCTTGTGATTTGTAACAAAGCTCCAAAGCTCAGGCCTGACAAAGCAAACTCGAATGGGTTCGCCCTTCCATAAAAGAAAAGCAATTATTCATCCCTTGTTTTTTTTCCTTCCTTTTCCCGCTTTCTGATACAGCGGGAACGCCGGGGCTGGAGAACACAGGCACGGGCGGAGCGGATATTTTCAGCAACCCCTCAAACTTCATTAAAGGAGGCCGCACCGAGGCGGGACGCTGCTGTTAAATATTCAGCAGCTGAGTGAGCTGAGGGGATTACAGGCAATCGGTCCGTAAATACGAGTCAACGACAGTTTGCGCCGACATGCGGGCGATTAAAAACGTGCCCCCAGAATTGGTCATTAATCATCAAACGTGCAGCGATGGAGATAAGGAGAGCAACGCCTCGTCCTCCCACGCTGCATGCTCTCCACTCTTAAAAACAAAGGTGCCAGAGGAAGGTTCCTCAGAGGTTCCTCAGAGCAATGTCACTGTGACACGTCTGAAGATGCCATCGATATTTCAGCAGTCCCCCATAATCCAACGGTGTGAGACTGGGATTTCTTTACAGTGGTGATGAATGGAACCACACGTCTCCACCCCATATATTGCATCTCCTCTACAAACCCCCAGTTAGACTCCCTGTTACTATGGAGTGGTAATGCTGATGGAGGCACATAATGTACAGAATAGGTTCAGTTCACCAAAATCCTCTCCAAACTCAATCAAACACTGTCTCCGCATCTTCATTACCATCTCATGTCTGTGAGGGAGTTTCTAGAGGAACCAGACACAACTCCAACTCTTCAAACCCCCCAGTGAAGACACCTTAGCGTTTCTGTGGTGAAACGGTGAATCTAAAATAAATCACTCTGGGGGGGTTGGGGCATAACATACCCCTCCATTCAGTTTAAAGACCAAAAGCTTCTCCAAACTCTGGTAGAACAATGTCTAAGAGTCTTCATTATTATTCCAAGTCTGTGAGGAGCTTATAGGGCAACCAGAGGTCTGGTTCCATTCACCACCACAGTGAACTGCTCTGACTTGAGAGTTTCGGAGGGTTTCACACCAAACACACCCCGGTTTACATCCGAAACACTGAATTACACAGGAATTATGAAACACGAGTGGAATTCCCCTTTAACTCCCCCATCAAAGGTGCGGACCTCAGTGACTAAATTCTTCTAAACTAATTCAGATCAAACAGAGCATGAAACATCTGACATGTGACTTCTATTCCTGTCCATGCACAAAAAGTCAGTTTGTGACTCAAATAATTGCATAAATAAATAAATAAATGTATACAGTCTCCTGCTTTTCTCATTTTTAAATTGAAAAGATGTAAACACAGTCTCTTTATGAAAAAAAATACACAATATTTTCAGCAAACATTGATGGATTGATGCAGTTACTTTTTATGCCATAAATTGAACAAATATAAAAAAAATTAATTATTATGACACTGTGCAAAAGTTTGTGCACCCTACATAATCAGTACTTAGTAACACCTCCTCTGGCAGATTTCACAGCTTCAAACGCTTTCCTGGTATTTAGTGGAATCCATTCTTCCCTCCACCCGTGCAATGTTTCCTGTGCCACTGGCTGCAACACAACCCAAAAGTATGATAGATTCACCTCCATGATTAATGGTTGGCAATGTGTTCTTTTCATGAAATGCTGCTTCTTTTTTCTCTTTGCTGATTGTGGACAAATAATCTATTTTAACTTTATCAGTCCACAGCACTTGTTTCCAAAATGCATCAGGCTTCTGTAGATGTTCTGTTGCACATTTATGAAATTGGATCTTATGATAGGGAAGCAGGTAAGATTTTCCTCTTATGACTCTTCCATTAAGGACAATGGAACTGTCTTCTTGTAGCTTCTCCTGCATCAATAACTTTCATTTTCAGAGTCTAACACAGCTGCTTAGAGGAACCCATGTTGAGTGTCCACAAGTGTGTGCACAAGGTTTGAAGATTCAGAGATTTGTAAAGTTTTGAAATTTGCACCTTTACATTTACTAATGACTGTTTCCATGCATCAGATCTAACAAGCTGATAAAGGTCTAAAACCTTGCAAAATGAATCTGAAACTTTGGAACTCTGAGGGTGCCTAAATCTTTGCACAGAGCAATAATTATGTTTTTTTTTTGTTGTTGTTTTTATTGTTCAATTTATGGTATAAAAAGTAACTATGCATCAATGCTTGCTGAAAATATTGTGTCTTTTCAATTACAAATTCTGTTATTTATCAAGTGGTGCACAAACTTTTGCATACTGTAAATCAATCAATGTTCTTACATTTCAGCTTTTTCAGAGCACATGCGTTACATCACATAAGTGCAACAACGGGGTGGAGAAATAACAGCATTTACAGAAGAATCAAGCAGGAGAATGGGAGAAATACCACCAAAAATATGCCATAACACTAGCACCACCTGTCTAATCAATCAGAGCAGCATTAAGATTTTGTTACAACAGGAGTTTCTCTTTAGATTCACACCACACTCCCCACATGTATAAATAAGCCTTGGGCGCCCATGACCCAGTTCTCCTTCCTTGGATCACTTCTTGTACTAACCACTGCAGAACTGGAACACTCAACAAGACCTGCTGTTCTGGAGATGCTCTAGGCACAAAGTGTTTCCAGCACTTCAACAACAAGAGCTGACTGTTCACCTGCTGGCGTGTGCACGAGCAGGCGCTTCCTGCTGCAGAAGTGTCAAAATAATGAAGAGGAAACAGAAGAAAGAGGCGTAACACCGCACAAAGACTTGCTGTTGCGCAAGAACGTCTTTATTTTCTGTCGTATGTTTATCTCCACCATCGTCTTCACTTCCTCACGCTGGAAACCACAAGTTCTGCCACAGCGTGATCTCGGGCGCAGCAGCCCGTCCGACCCGTCTTCCAAAGACCTTCGAGAAGAGCGTCCGGATACAATCTTCACAAGATCTGCCTCGTGCTCGCTTTGCCAAACGCGACCAAAATCACCGTCGCTGCCGCAGCAGCCGATGCCGATCTGAGGCCCCGTCAGAACGGCATCTTCTCCGCAGATGAGCTGACGTGGCCGAGCGAGGGGAATTCTACTCACTTACACTTTTACACAGCAGCAGTAAAAAAAGCAAAGACTCGAAAGCATCCAACTCTGAAAGAAGTCAATAGAAGGAACAAGGTGAAGGGTGGCCTTCCAAACCCCAATCAGCCATAACATTAAGACTGCCTGCCTAATATTGAGCAGGTCCTCCTCATGCAGGACCCCTTACTATCAGAAGATGTATGCATCAGTGAGCCTTGGGTGCCCATGAACCCTGTGGCCAATTCAGAAGTTGGATCACTTCTGGTATGTAAATAACACACATCTGGAACATTACACACCTGCTGTTTTGGAGATGCTCATGTCAAAGTGACCCAGGTCCTTATGCTCCTTCTTCCAGCACATCAAATTCAAGAACTTACTGTTCATTTGCGGCCTAATATCAGGTAAGATAAACGTTCACACCAGCTGTCAGTGGTCTTAATGTTATGGCTGGTCATAACTACAGTCCTATCAGGTTTGATTTGAGCTGTTCATGGAAAGCTTATGATCAGACCTGATCTGATCTGCTCTCCTCTCTCTCTCAAGTCAAAGGCGTCTAAAACAAAGAGAAAACTCTTCTGATGTGAAAGATCTCCAGCACGAGACACTCGCTGTATCTAGCACACTCCTGCTGGGTGTCTTTTTATATGAGCGGGAGGCGCTGGGGATTTGGTTTTCTAATGGAGATGTTTAAATGAAGCTTATGGTCGACTTCCCCCAATCTGACGAGTGCTGTAAGATAAATTCCCCCGTCAGGGTCGAGATGATCAAACAGATTACAATTATTTTATCCACCGTCTTTATTAATGAGCACTGTCTTTCATAGCTACGCTCCCTAACGAGGACAGATGACATGCCAACCTCCAGGTTTGTTGTTTCTCACCCCCTCCACCTCCACCTCCAACACCACTACCTCCACCACCCCTAGTTCTCAAAGATGTTTGGTGTTTAAATACAAAGAGCGGCATTTTCACCTGATGGAGCCAGAGCTCCCCCAAACACCTACAGCTCTTAACGAGTCGGTTCTTGGTCCTACAGTTTTTACAGGTTGGTACAGCGCCCCCTGGCTGTTGGAGTTATGGACTTACTATGTTCTCTGGGACCTGGAACTATGAATGTTCTACAGTCTCATGGACCTGGAGCTATGGATGTTCTACAATCTCATGGACCTGGAGCTATGGATGTTCTACAATCACAAGGACCTGGAGCTATGGATGTTCTACAATCACAAGGACTTGGAGCAATGGATGTTCTACAATCACAAGGACCTGGAGCTATGGATGTTCTACAATCACAAGAACCTGGAGCTATGGATGTTCTACAATCACAAGGACTTGGAGCAATGGATGTTCTACAATCACAAGGACCTGGAGCTATGGATGTTTTACAATCTCAGGGACCTGGAGCTATGGACATACTAGGTGACCACAGAGCGGATGTTCACATCAATGAGAAGAAACCCAGCCTGATGCATATGAGGCTCTGGAACACACCATGATTCAGATTTATCCAAACCTGATACAACTCCTATTGCTGTTATGACTAGAGAAACTCCCAAAAAGCAGATCTGTTTCAGGAGTTCTCCAGGTACCTAACAAACATGATTCAAGGAAGAACAACCATGGAACAATGGGCACCCAAGGCTCACTAATGCGTGTGTGGAGAGTGGTCTGATCCTAAGGACATGGTGCACCACAGTCAGAGCTGTTTCAGCAGCATGAGGGGGACCTGCTCACTATTAGGCAGGTGGTCTTAATCTTATGGCTGATTGGTGAGTTTTTGTAGACTTCATCAGAAGGCGTTAGAGTGGATGAATGTGGGATTTTGAACAGAAGGGTCTGCAGGGTGAGCAGGGATGGGTTAGTTTGCCTGAGTAGCTTCCAGGGCCATGCAGGGATTCGTTCCTGTCTTTTCTTATGGTTGAAATCGCACAGCCATTACATCTGTCTCTCTCTCTCTCCTCGCTTTCTCTGTCTCTCTCTCCAATTTCAATTTCAAGGTGCTTTATTAGCATGACAAATAGAGATACATTTGTATTGCCAAAGTGTGTGTTACAGGAACAGCCATCAAGAACAACAACAACAAAAAAAAAGAATTATATACATACATATTCACGCACAAAACCACATATAAAATGCTTATATTTAGATATTTTTAAAACTATTTATATAAATTACAGGAATATATGTGTGTGTGTGAGAGAGAGAGAGACACGGTCACTCACTGTCCCTCTCCTGTCTCTCTCTCTGTCCCTCTCCTCTTTCTCTCTTTGCCCCCCCCTCTCCTCTCTCTCTGTTTATCTCTCCTTCCCCCCCCTCCTATCTCTCTCTGTCTCTCTCTGTCTCTCTCTCTCTCTCCTGTCTCTCTCTCTCTCCCTCTCCTGCCCCCAAGTCTGTCTGTCTCTCTCTCTCTCTCTCCCCTTTCCTCACATTCATCAAAGTAGTAGCCTCTGTTGTCTGGGGGGGTGAATCAGACTCCGCCTCTGGCAGTGAATGAAGGAGAGTCAACAGGAGTTGGGTTTCAGGGTGACTGTTTACTCAACTGTGGACCCGCAGTTATTGAAATTTCATCCACGCTTTCGTGTGACGACCACACTAATGAATTCATCATGTCTGTGATTTTACGGCTGCTCCAGCTCTGAGATGGGTGGGACCAGAGCTGGCCTAGCAGCCAATCAGGGACTTGCAAGAACGCTGATTGACAGTGATGCTTCCTGATCAGATGTGGCGTCGCCTTGTGGAGCAAGACTCCAGGTTCAATACAAATAACTTAGATTTTACATTTCATTGAAAAGTTTACCTGCTGTATACATCAGACTAGATGCAGATTTATACCAAATATTTAATTCTATATATATATATATATATATATAATGCTGGCTGCATCCTATCCACTACGCTGTCCTCTCCTTCATTTACACTCATGTATTCAAACTTAGACCTACTGACTGTCATTCCTCTCCTCTCTGAAGTGTGTCTCTACCTCTCCAAGGTTTCTTCTTGCTGCTGAAGGCTACAATCACCTACATTCTACTAATCTGGGCAGTGGAGGCCTATTGGTTAGGACTTTGCCCTGAGATCTGAAGGTTGCAGGTTCAAGTCCCAGCCTGGGCACCACTGAGGAACCCTTGAGCAAGATACCGTCCTCACTTCACTGCTCCCCGGTGCTGTTGATAGCTGCTCCACGTGTGCACGTGTGATGGGTTAAATGCAGAGCACAAATTTCGTTGTGGTGCAGTGGTGTATTCACAATGATCGGAAATCACGAATCACTATCACTATCTACTACCTGTAGTAATATCTTCTAGACCTCCTGGAACTTCATGTGGAGGCAAAAATGACCCTTACTTCTAACATCAGTTTATGGAAGGAAAACAAATGGAGATAAGAGGTTTTCTCTGCACACTGGTGATATTTGACTATATATCTGAGGCCCTGTCCACATGGAGCCGGGGATTTGTGGAAAAACAAAATGGCCACATGAGTACGGTGTTGAAAATATCTCTGTCCACAGGGAAACAATGTCAAACACAGTCAAAAGCCAAAGCAGCAGGGGGCGCTATAACCGTATATGTCAGCGAATCAGAAGCCTGACTGGGGGGAGTCATTACTGCGGATGTAAAGGAACATGACACTGTGTGACTTCCAAGGAGATGAAGTCACACAGCTTTGATGAAAATCCCAGTTTTCCTTGTCTACACATAAATACAAAAACAGCGTTTTCCGAAATCTTCATTTTAAAAAATCTAAATTTTCAGTGACCAAACACATGTATGTGAAAAACAAAACTTCCTGGTTCCGCGTGGACATTTCCCCCCCCATCACCAAAAAATACATATACAGTATTTCCCCAATGATAGACCACTCACATTATAGACCTTTCCACATTATAGACCTCCCCACATTATAGACCACCTCACATTATAGACCTTTCCACATTATAGACCTCCTCGCATTATAAACCTCCCCACAATATAGACCTCCCCATATTATAGACCTTTCCGCATTATAGACCTCCTTGCATTATACACCTCCCCACATTATAGACCCCCCCCACAATATAGACCTCCTCATATTATTGACCTCCCGACATTATAGACCTCCCCACATTAAAGACCACCTCACATTATAGACCTCCCCACAATATAGACCTCCCCATATTATAAATCTTTCCACATTATAGACCTCCCCACATTATAGACCTCCCCACAATATAGACCTCCCCATGTTATAGACCTTTCCACATTTTAGACCTCCTCGCATTATACACCTCCCCACATTATAGACCTCCCCACAATATAAACCTCCTCATATTATAGACCTCCCCACATTATAGACCTCCCCACATTATAGACCTCCCCACAATATAGACCTCCCCATGTTATAGACCTTTCCACATTATAGACCTCCTCGCATTATACACCTCCCCACATTATAGACCTCCCCATATTATAGACCACCTCACATTATAAACCTTCCCACAATATAGACCTCCCCACATTATAGATCTCACCACATTATAGACCTCCCCACATTATAGTCCTCCCCAAATTATAGACCTCCTCACATTATAGACCTCCCTACATTATTGACCACCCCACATTATAGACCTCCCCACATTATGCAGAATTTAAGCTCCAAGTCGTCACTTTTGTGAAATATCAGAGACACGTGTCCAACATCACTAACTGCAAAGCAGCACAAATTGAATTGTTCGGCGATGATGACGATTTTTATGGATCTGATTTTAAAAGATTTGAAGAAAGGAGTTGTTTATTGCTGCAGTAAACAGTGAATGTTTTTCATGTTTTTAGAAACAAGACCAATTTAAACAAGACTCACCAGCAGCAGGTTTGTAAAGTTGATGTACAGGCCGCAGCGTGTCGTTGGAGGAGTACGCTAGTGACCATGGCGCTGAAACGTGAGATATTTCAAAGTCATGTTCTTTGTGTCTCTGTGTGTTTTCCACCAGCCGTCACAGAGGCCGAGTCCGTCCTGATCCGCCTTTAAAGCTGAGCAGCGCTTCTTCAGTTCGCAGACAGCCACTTCAACCCCGACTGACAGCTACATCAGAGCCTCGCTCCATCACATCCAAACCACCCCTGACAACAACTCCCATCAGCCCCTGGGGCTGCGGACAGCACGCGGCTCGCTGATCTTTTCAAACTCCATTCCTTCTCGCCCACACGCCACACACACGCTAATGCAAAGATAAATAAATAACGTGGGTGAGTCCACTCGCCTCAGTCCGGCTAATAATTCTGCACTTCTACTGGAGCAGAGCCTCCCATTCATTTACTACAGAGGTCCTGCATGAACTTCAGTCACATGCAAACTGAGACATGTTTGCAGCATAATCACAAACACTGATTAGATTTGAAGACATAAAATTACTATAATTATTTAAAATAATTTATTTATGAATTATTTATTTAATTTTATTGATGTAGCAAGCACATTCGCTGAAGATGCCACAGCCATTTGTCTCTAGGAGTCACAAATATAGCCCCCCCCTCTCCCCCCCTCTCTCCCTCTCTCTCTCTGGGAGGGTAGGAAGGTGAGTAAATTAGTAAGTCAATTTTACTTGTATAGTGTTCGAGCCCCTATACAGAGCTAAGGAAAAACTCCCTAAACTCTGGGAAGAAACCTTGGGTGGATCCAAGGCTCAGAAGGGAACTCATCCTCTGGTCGACACTTAGCTCAGCTAGAGCTTACAGGTTGGAGCAGCAGGTCCAGCGTAAAGTCTGTGGTAGTTGATTCTGAAGGAGGCGAGCAGGAGGCCCAGTGATGTATGGTCCAGACATGGAAGACATGAACAGCATAAGGAGAACTCAGCACCCAGTGTGGTTCTCCACGCCTGATTAGCCTGACGCCCCGGGGTCCCGTCCTGCCTGTCGTATTTACAATGCGCCGGGCGAAATGCGTGCCCGCTGCTGTCCGGGAATCTCCGTCGCACCTGCATTTTTCCCCCATAAATATTTTACTGGAATGCAGATGCAGGCATGCTGAGATAAACACACGGCAAACCAAACACACAATTACCAAAAGAGCACTTTAGAGTGTGTAAAAAATTCAACGTGCCTTCAATATACATAAATAACCATAATAATGTGTTTATGCACTCAGGGAGGGGCAATTAAATATTAATGAGCTCTTAAGAGGAGGGAGAGAGGTATGCTGATGACATGCCTTAATAAAAGACAGGTGAGAGAGAGAGAGAGAGAGAGAGAGAGAGAGAGAGAGAGAGAGAGAGAGAGAGAGAAAGAGAGAGTAAGCATGCAGGGCTAAAAGGAGTTGAGGCGTCTCAGGTCTCAGAACTGCACTTCTTCATGAAAATGTCAAACTGGTTTTTGACCAAGATCTCCATAAAACTGCTGGATTAATCTGAAAAAGCAAAAAGCTAGAATTTTTATCAGATCTGTACAAGACAATTACACAGGTATTGGTAAATACTGTGAAACGGTGCTATGGATGCATGTGATAATACTGTAAATAAATTACTCTATAAGCTGCAGAAAATGTTGATTTAAAACTCTGTTATTAGCTGCAGTGTTACTGAATTTACTGATCTGAAGTAGAAGAATCTAATTTCACCCCTGGAGCCTTTACAGC
>JBBIGC010000104.1:22019477-22029835 GCA_037576955.1 Lepidarchus adonis
ATATGCAGTATGGAGTGCAAATATGCAGTATGAAGTGCAAATATGCAGTATGGAGTGCAAATATGCAGTATGAAGTGAAAATATGCAGTATGGAGTGAAAATATGCAGTATGGAGTGGAAAATATGCAGTATGGAGTGGAAAATATGCAGTATGGAGTGCAAATATGCAGTATGGAGTGGAAAATATGCAGTATGGAGTGGAAAATGGAGTTTAATGTATAGTGCAAGTGACAGTAGAGTGTCTGTGGTCAGTGTTCAGCAGTCTGATGGTTGATGGAAGAAGTGTCTCTCAGTCTGCTGGTACGGGACCAGATACTAGGTCCACACTAGGTTTACAACTAGTCCACACTAGGTCTACAATAGGTTTACAGTAGGTTTAGACTAGGTTTACTATAGGTTTACAGTAGGTTTACTACAGGTCTACATTAGGTTTACAGTAGGTTCACAATAGGTTTACACTAGGTTTACACCTATTGTCAGTAAATATTCAAACACGCTCCAGATGAAGCAACACAGCAAGAATGAAGCACATCAAACACAAGCTGCTGATTCCTGCAGGAGGCTGAAGTGTCCAAGTCACTTTGTTGCACAGAAACGATGCTGCAGATTCACAGAAGGTGGTGCACACTGGTCGTAAAACCGCCCTTAGATCTTCCTACTAGAAGCACCAGCGTGGTCATGGCATGGAGAGGGTTTAACTGCTGAGGTTCCCTTATTACTGCCATATGTACGTGTGCCCATGTTCCGCCGACGTGGGGCTGAGACTAAACACGTGTCTTGCAGCTTTGAAGTTCAGGAGGTTGGAGCGTTTGTCAGAGGCATAGTGTTGTTGACCTCCATCCTCCATGAGAAGTTTGTCTGAGGTGATGTTGACAACTGAGGACCAACATGGTCTATACATCAATCAGCCATAACATTAAGACCACCCAACTATTCTATACTGCAGAAACGCCTCTGACTCTGGTCCTCTGTGTTTTGAACCCGTTGCCTCAGGTGCCCACAACCTTTTTGGCAGTTTCTGGGTCCGCTTTCCTTGGATCACTCCACAAGATCTGCTGTTCTTGAGACGCTCCATCACAATGAGGCCTCAGATCTTTATGCTCCTGCTTCCAGCACATCAACTTCAAGATTTGACTGTTCACTTGCTGCCTAATATCTCCCACTCCAATACACCAACAGGTGCTACTGTAATGACATGCTAATGTTATTCATCTGTCAGTGGTCTTAATGTTATGGCTGGTCGGTGCAGAACCCCGACTGCACTTGTACCATGATATTATACATCTCATCACCAAATCTCCTCACCATCACATCATCTCCTTACCACATTTTCTAACCACCACATCATCTCTTTACCACCACATCATCTCTTTAACACATTTTCCAACCATCTCCTCACCATCACATCATCTCCTTACCACATTTCCTAACTACCACACCATCTTCTAACCACCACCACATCTCACTACCACTACCACATTCGCCTCCTGAGTTCTGGTTTCTAATAAAAGCGCCGCTCTCTTATCTGCAGATGTTTAACCCCACCCTTGCGCACCCCCTGCCATCTGGAAATCCTCACTCCACAGCCTGGAATGGAGAGAAGCAGCAGAAGAAACTCCAACTGAGCAGAAGTCCCTCTGCAAGAGCACGGGACCTCACAGTGGGTCAGTCTGGATGGGACAGTCTCAGCGGTCGAGCTGATAACGAGGACAGTGAAGTTCTCACCAATCAGCCACAACATTACAACCACAGAAGAGAGCAACACTGTCTGCTCACAGTGACTCCTGTCAGGGGAGTGGGAAATACAGCAGGTCAAATAATTAACACGTCACCAATGTTCTAAAGCTGCTGTTGACATGAAAATCTCAAAAGATGTCGATAACAATCATCAAATCCACACATGAAGAAATCAAACTATACATGTCCATACACACAGGCCATGGAGGTTGAGCACATTTAGATTTCTTTTTGTTGCCAATTCCAGATGTTTCTGAAAATCTCAAGTGCTTCTTGGCTCTTGGACTCTTCTGATCATTCTTCTCACTCCTCGGTCTGAAATCCTGTGAGGAGAACCTGGTCATGGTCAGTTTATGGCTAAATTATGTTTTTCCACTTTTGGAGTATTGCCCTAACAGTGCTCACTGTAACCTTCAGTAGTTTAGACATTTTTCTGGAACCAGTACCATCATGTTCCGCTACAATAAGTTCTTGAGAGAGATCTTCATGAGATGTTTCTAGTGGGACACCTTGGTAATGAGACGCTTTTTAATAGCATCAGTTGGGACTGAACTAATGTTAACTAGTGTCAGGACTGATTTCTAATTTCTGACAGATTTCAGCTGCTGTCATAACTTTCCAGCCTTTCAGTTCCTTTCTTTCTTCAAGTGTTCTATAATTTTTCTGTCATTATGTCTATTACAAATAACTTAATATATGGAACATGTATAGTCTGATTTCTCCATGTGTGGACTGGGTGGTTGTTACCAACATCTGGTGAGAAATTCATAACAACAGCAGCTTTAGAAAATTGTTGACGCGTTCAACTTCAACTTTACTCAGTATTTGGCAGCAAGTGAACAGTCAGTTCTTGAAGTTGATGTCCTGGAAGCAGGAGCATAAGAATCTGAGGTCTTATTGTGATGGAGCATCTCCAGAACAGCAGGTCTTGTGGAGTGTTCCAGCTCTGCAGTAGTTAGAACCAACAGTGTTCCATGGAAGGAGAACTGGGTCACGGGCACCATGGGGGAGGAAGGCGAGTCTGATTCCACCTCACAAAAGAGACGCTGTAGCACAGAATGCTAACATTGGCTCTGCTAGAAAAATATATTTATGAAGGCAGCTGTAAAAAAGAAACGCGTCATAGGTTTTACTGTAAAATATTTAGAATTTTCACACAAAAAATAAATAAAATTGTATTTTTATATATAAAAATAATGATTCACAAATTTTGTGTCAATATATATTGATCATTTAGTCCAAAGTCATTGATTTTCTTATGCTGATTTATCAAATTTCAAGAATTGAATTGAAGACAGTGTAAACTGTGGTGGAGAAACCAGGTCTGTTTTAAAACAGCACATTAAACATGTTCTCAGTGCTTCAGTTACACTGGAGGAACATGCAGGATTTCAGAGAGGAGCTTAAATATGTGGTACTCCACCAGAGAGAGAGAGAGAGAGAGACTCAGGAGGAGGCTCCCCCGAGTGCAATGTCAGAGATCTGCACAGGGTGGGGTGGGGGAGGTGGCCATCCAGCCTCTGACATCTCAATCCCAGCTCAGGCAGCTCCCAGCAGCCTCGAGGGGCCGAGTGCCAGCACAGGGTCCATAATAAAAACAGACAAGGAGAGGTGAAGGTGTTCAGGGCCTGAGACGGAGGAAAGATTCCCACACACTCCTCACTTCCTCTGAGAAACGAACGCAGTCACTTATCACGGCTGTTTCACCAACGATTTCGGGTTAAAGCCAATTCTCCCAAGAGAAAGCACAGAACACCTTCAGTTTTACTACAACTGCTCTCACACACACACCCCAGCCAGAACATTAAGACCACCTGCCTAGTACAGGAGCTGTTTCAGTTTAAAGCTGTATTTGATACAATCATTGATTATTTATGAGCATCATACACTGCACTGCAGCAGAGCTTCAGCCTAAAACTACCTGACGGGTCAAACGAGGAAAAATTAATAACTCAATCAGTGCAGTTCATCTGATCAGACCACCTTTGTACTTTTACGTCTTTAAGACTATGACACAAAGACGGAGAACGGACGTTTTAGATAAATTGAACATTTTATTTGTGAAAAACTACAAGCAAAATGCATAAATAGACATTTCTATTTGAAGCAGAGAAAATGATAAGTTAGCCTCTAAGAGCAAAGTCGTGCACATGCCGGAAAACTGTAGTATCTGAACATTGTAATATAGACAAGGAGCAATGACCAATAATATAAAAAAAAGAAAATAAAGGCAAAACCCAAAAAAAGCAAAATTTTTCAATACATGTACACAAAAAAAATTTATGTAACGATCACAGAATTACCAATAACACTCGGAATCTAGCAAGAAAAGAAAAAGCATGACAAGGTTCCAAAAAAAGAAAAAAAAGAAAAAGATTAATACTCTAAAAGACCCTACGTTATTACGAAACTGTAAAAGCGCTTTCACAACAACGTTATTAGGATCAAACGAAACAATCGGGTGTACTGTACACTTATATTGAAGTTTCACATGGTTAATGCTACTGTAAATCACAAACAGGCATTTTATAACTGGGTTTCTGACAAAGGAAGCTAAAAATGTAACCATCTTTACACAGTAAATTAAGGTTACTGGTCGTACACAAGAACAGAACTGCTTGCGCGTAATAAAACAAAAACTAAATGGAAAAAAAATGTTCAGCTCCATTGCCATTTGTAGCCTATCATGTTGACATTTGCACCATTTGGAAATACACATACAAGCATCGTTTAAATTTAGCTTTTTTATTGATTTTTTTTCTTCAAATTTCAATAAATTAAGATACAATTAATTTTTTTCTTCATCTCTTTACAATTTTACAAAAAGGTAGCTGTTTATGATAGCGGGTAAGGCAAGTGAAAAGATGGCTATAGTCATAAGAAATGTAAAGTAGGCTATACATTGCTTAGCAAAATCTACAGGGGTTGAAATGTAGGTAAATCTCAAGCATTTGGACCATCGGTATATCGGAATCCTCCCCTCTGATTTTGCAATTTGTTTAATATATATCTTAATTCATGTTAAATTTTAATTGCATATATATATATATATGCAATTTTGATTTATTTATTTATTTTTTTAAATCCATTGCAAGTTTCCAAATTCGGTAAGTTTCAGGTGACGAGGGTGGTCAACGCACGCTTTCAGAATCCACCAACCACTGATTAAGATCACAAATACACAGACAAGACATGGTTACTGTCTCAATAAGTCATTAAAGCCTTCATTCAACAGGATGTATTCCAAAGAATTCATGACTACTGGAAGAAATTAAAAGAAACAAAAACGAACAAAAGTTCCACTTCATTGCATCATTGTAGGATTGAACCAAAAAGTCTTCATTTCTGTTAAAAGTGATAATAGCGAAAGTTTCACAGCTTTTCACACTAAATGTTAATCGATTACTACAACATTGCTTGCAACTGAACGGATTAGAAACATCTGAAATACTGCAAATACCATCTCGAGCATCTGACCCTCTGAATTGACCATGTCTTGCGAGAATCAACGCAGAAATGTACAACATCTAATGCGAACGTGGTCTTTCACAGATCTGAGTCCAAAGAGATTCGTGACAGACAGACCGCGTATATAAAGTGGACAAGAATTAGACAGCTGATATGGATTATATTAGACTTTATTTAAAATGTATTATATATCACACATATGATAATTACATTTTGAATTATTTGTCTAGCATGTCAATATCAAATTCCTTTGGTCCTTCAATAAATAAAACTCATATCATATACACATACTTTATACAGGTTTAATACAGTTCAAGGGGAAAACTCAGGTGAATATTTTAATTTGATTTTAATTTGGCTGACTTCTGCCCAAAACAACTCAATACTTTGGACATTAAACAAAAAATAGAGCCTACTTGTATCTTGAAGACATTTCCTTCAGTGCCATCTTGTTAGAAGTAAATTCTGAGTCAGCATCTTTATTCTCTCATGTTTTTAGATTATTTTTTTTTGCTTCATCAACATTAGAGACAGCGCACACTCTGATCATGGGCAGATGAAGCCTAATTTAAAACCACAGACTCGTTAAGCTTAAAGAACCGCTACTGAACGAGCATTTAGTGTTTCTTTTTTCGTTAAATGCCGTAAAACATAACGAAGGACCATCAAAGCTCCATCCAAGCCGTTAATAAAATTAACAGTAAATTTAATAAGGGAGAACGTTCCCCGATTAACTCTGCTTGAGAAGAAACCTTCAAGACAAACGTTACACTTGGTGCCTCTTCCCTTCAGCTGGTCTTCACGTCTGGACCTGGTAGCTCTGCAGCACGTGAAGTTGACAGAAGAACCCAGTGAGGAGAGATGATGTGCGGTAGAGTGGGGGGTGAGGGGGTGGAGGCCGTGTTTAAAGCTCAGGGACCTTGACGTGTGAAGAACGGTCCGAGGCGGGAACACGGATTCACAGTGTAGCTAGCACCAATGTGGGAGAGTTTTCTCAGGAGGCTCCAGCAAAACCACTGAACTCGGTAGAAATTCCCAAAGTGTAAAAAGGAGCCATCAGCCAGACTATTTCGACGAAACAAACTTCTAAAAGTATTAAGATGCGACAGATAATAAATAAGTGTTGTCGAGAATCGTTAAAATGTAGGTGGCTATTGTGCACAGCAGACTTTTTTTAGTTTTTTTTTTTTGGTTTTTTTACAAAAAAAGGAAAACAAAAAAAGTTGATTCAGCCTGATATTCACTTACAAATATAAAACAATACATACAAGAGTGGGACGCCGTCAAGGAGGGGGCAATAATCCCAGAGGCCCTGCCGTCACTCCAGTGCTGCTGAGATATGATGGTGACCATCCATAAATGAGGTCCAGTGAGATGTTCTCAACCAATCGATTAAGAGGGAAAATGTGTGTGTGTGTGTATGGACACGTCAATATTTGTGTGTACCAGTGTGTGCATGTTTATGAGCATTCATCCCTCGTTCTAAAAGGAAATAACTTTTGTGTTGGTATGGGGGCAGAGCATGAGAAAGGTGAAACGCCCTTGGGTCTTCCCAGCATCTCCACAGTGTCCAGGGGAGAAAAGGGGAAAAGGGAGATGGGGTGGAACTGGAGGCTCAGAACGACTCGTCGTGCCCGACTGAGAGGTCTCCTTTGGGAGTGGAGGCGCGGGATGAGCCCTTGTCCATGCTCTCGGAGCCGGAGCTCTGGTGCTGCTGCTCAGAACCTGCACTGGAGGTGACCGTGGAGGAGGACGTGGAAGAGGAACGGATCTTCTCCTTAAAGTCCGTTATGATCACCGTCACGTTCCCCACGGTGATGGCCAGCTGCTGGGCAGTGCTCCGGTCCACGTTCTTCAGTTTGGGTCTGTCAATCACAAAGAAAAGTTGAATTAGTTTGATTTTTACTGCTACAATGTATAAACCTGTGCCCCAAAAGTGTGTTAAATTAAAATCCTTTGTGCACACTATATGTACATAGACACCTTCTGATTTACACCCATAAGCCACTGATGCCAAGTGAAGTAACACTGGTTGTATGAGGCAGCAAGAGAGCAGTCAGTTCTTGAAAATGATGCACTGAAAGAATGTGATGGAGCATCTCCAGAGCAGCAGGTCTTGTGGAGTGTTCCGGATCTGCAGTAGTTAGTACCTACAGT
Organism: Lepidarchus adonis; assembly: GCA_037576955.1. NCBI lineage: Eukaryota > Metazoa > Chordata > Actinopteri > Characiformes > Lepidarchidae > Lepidarchus > Lepidarchus adonis. The sequence continues at coordinate 22,026,840 of JBBIGC010000104.1, forward strand.
GATCCAAGGAAGCAGGTGCTCATGATGACCAGGGTTTACAAATGGCATTTTGTTCCTTCATCATCAAGAGTAACCAAGCACTAAATGTTCCATTTCTCAAAACAGATTTTGTTGAACTATACATATTTAACAGAACACTGATTATGATTTAAAAATAAAATCATGCTGTTAACTCGTTTATCCGTGCAATTCATCCATATTTCATGTTGAGATTCAAGATGCTTTATTCGTCACATACTAGGTTATACAAGTATGACCAGCAGTGAAATGTAACCTGATGTGCCTCATGGACTATACAGAATAGAAATCTAAAGAATTCTAAAAGAAAAAATCTGTTAAATAAATAAATAAATAAATACACACACACACACACACACACACACACACACACACACACTATATGTATTGTATTGCCGAATGTGCAAGTGTAAAATAATTTAGAGGTGTAGGGCTTGGAGTGCGTTTGAAAGTGTTTCATGTTGTAGCGGTTTGTGTGTGTTATGCAGAGTCCTGGTTGATGAGCCTGTTAAGGTTTATAGGACTATATCTATTATAATCCATAAATTCCTATACAATTTCTGCTCTGAAGAATTCCGAACTAGATCGGAAGGCCGCCTCCTCAGGCTGAAGGTAAATAACCATTTTCCCCACAGCGGGAAGGACTTTTAACTTTCGTGAGGTCTTGACATAACTAATCTATTATAATAAATAATGATTTTCCACACAAAGAATGAGTCAGAAGAGCATTTTGATATAAAAAAAAGTAAAAAAAAAAACAAAAAAACAAGCTTTACTCACAGTTTCTTCAGCAGGTACATTTAAACTTGAACAATCATGATAGACAGAAGCTTTCCCTGAAGAGCGTTGGGTGAGAGTCCGCATGACCGCGTGTCATTACCAGACAGACTCACCAAGTTCCACCCAACTGGCCTGGGCATTTTATAGAGAAAAACATCTGTTTTGACTAGTGATGGCACGTCATGCATGCATCAGCAAAATTAAGTCATCTACATCCCAACAACAAATGCCAGACTTGCCTCTGGCCTTGAGATGTAAACAAATAGATTTGTTATGCTTTGTTATGTTTAGGATACAAAGTAAAAGATTAGCTTTGGCTAATCTTAGCTTTTTAGCATGTGCTTTTTCCAGGAGGCTATACAAGCTTGTGCATGGTTCACTTGGAGTGTCTGTTCTTCCAACATGAGCTGAGAGAAGCTGCTACTTAACATCTGAACAGCTGATGGTGGAGCCTAGGATAATGCATTTTTACTGGCAATCCATGTCTTTGGTGCGAGAGGATGTTACTTCCTCCAACAAGCCTGACAGTCTGTGGGAAAAAGCTCCTCTTTAGTCTCTCAGTTTTGGCTCTGATGCTGCAGAACCGTCTCAACAAGCAGAACAGGTTACTGTTGGTGTGAGAGGTCTTTGATGATCTTGGTTGCTCTGGATCTAAATCATTGGATTTTCTGTAGGGGAAGGGGGCCTGGATTCATAGTCGGAACGCTTTCCACAGCACCGGTGTAGAAGGTTCTCAGGACAGCTATTGATATTCTGAATTTCTTCAGCTGTCTGATGTGGAACAGAGCCTGAAACCAGAGCCTGGGTGTGCTGAGTCCATGTTAGATCCTCACTGATGTGCATTCTCAGGTATTTGATGCTGGAGACCTTCTCAACCAGTGTCCCCCTGATGTAGAAGGGAGTGTAGACCCTCTGCTTCTTCCTGCCAAAGTCCACCATCAGTTCCTTGATCTTGTTGATGTTTACCTGAAGGCAGCTGGGCTGGCACCATGATGACAGTTCCTCCACCAACTCCAGCTATGCAGACTCATCGTTGTTAGTGATGAGGACCAGGACCACCTTGTCATCTGCAAACTTCACCATGGAGTTGGAGCTGTGTGTGGCTGTGCAGTCGTGGGTGTACAATAAATACAACAGAGGGCTTAAAACAAAGCCTTGGGGGGCTCCTGTGCTCATGCAGGATGGTGTTGGAGATGCGTTTTCTCACCCTTACCATCTGGGGTCTGCTTGTGAGGAAGCGGAGGATTCCTTCACAAAGTCAGGGTTTCAGTCCTAAGTTGCTGATCTTGCAGAACAGTCTCTGGGGAATGATGGTGTTCAACGCTGAGCTGTAATCTCTGAAATTTCAGTTCAGAACTTTGCCAGATGCTCACTGTACTAAACTGAGGCTGTTTTATAGTTATGAGTTCAGGTTGCAGCGTATGCCAAGAATGTGCAAAGCAGTAATCAGAGCAAAGCTCTGGCTATTTTGAAGAAACTAGAATATAAAACATGTTTTCAGTTATTTCACCTTTTTTTGTTAAGTTCATAACTCCACATGTGTTTATTCATAGTTTTGATGCTTCAGTGAGAATGTACCAATGTAAATGGTCATGAAAATAAAGAAAACACATTGAATGAGAACGTGTACAAACTTTTGGCCTGTACTAATACACACACACACACACACACACACACACAAGTCTGGGCAGTTATCACCAGTCAGCGCAAAACAGATTTGGTTATTGTATATGGCTGCACGTTTTAATCTCAGAGACATCATAGAACCCATCATCATTCCCTAATTCCGCCAGCACACCCCCAACTTTCTGTTCATGGATGATAATGTTCCACCACATTGTGGCAGAATTGTCACATCTCGACTTCAGGAAGTTGAATGCTTCATATGGTATGGTATGCGATATGCGTGTAGCACTTGTGGAAGAGTGGAACACATTGACTCAGAACAACATCATGAGGTTAGTGAGGAGCATGAGACGTCACGGTCAAGCTGTCATTGGGGCCAAAGTTGGAAACATCCGCTACTAACATTTGCAAATTTTTGTTATTTGGGGCTATCCCTGTTATTGTCTAAATTTTGGGGGTAATAAATATTAAACTAATGTAAATGGTGTTTCTTCTAATACATTATTAGTAATATCAAAGGGAACTTTTACTTATTTCATTAAAATTCAGAGCACATAGGAAAAGCACTCATG
>JBBIGC010000104.1:22126493-22148653 GCA_037576955.1 Lepidarchus adonis
ATACACACACACACACACGCACACGCACACACACACACACACACACACACACACACACACACACACACACACACACAAGCAGCTCTCACAAACGACAGCATTGTAAGTGTATTGAAATGTCACCATGCAAAATTAATGGACAGGAGGTGACGGACAGTCGGGAAACGGGAGTTTTCCATCGAATCGAGAAGATTCGGAGCCTAGCTCTCAGGTTAATAAACCTGGAATTCCGCTGAAGCTTTTTATGGTCCTTAATCAAAAGGAAGTCCTCCTTCTCACACATTTTGGTCGTAAATTTCCGTTTGGTTGATGCGTTTTGTGATAACGAGGGTAGTAATGCTCTGGGCTTTGATTAAGCCGTTCAGGTGATTTTTTAAAAAGCATTCCTGTGATGAAACCTGGTGCCCATGTGACTCAAGGGAACTGCATTCTTTAATTTACAGCTCGGGACTGAAGAGAACTGGAGAACTCTTTGGCTTTATTGCAGAAACCAGTCATGAATATGCTAATATCATTTGGCTTCCGATTCCTGACTAAAGTCGTGTGAAGCTCAGTTGTTTTGCTGCTTTCTTAAAATCAGACATCACAGCTTTCCTCCTGCAGCTGCTTGGATTTCCTGCTGTGGAAGGAATTACACAATGCGATTTTTCATTGCAAATGTGTCATTTTGAGAGACTTGTTATCGACTGCAGTAGACAACCTAAGGAATCTTTTTTAGCACCTGTTATGTTTCAGACCAGCCCCAAGCCTGTAGTACTGATATGGGATCAGGTTTATGCCGTTAGATTTGTGTCCAAAGTCACTCACGTGTGAATATTTTTTCATGAGGACAGACAATAACTACCATGCGCACAAAACGAGCCCTCACACAGGAATTACCCTTATTAGTCATTTTCCACAGCTAGCTACTGCAGCTGAAAAATATATTTTATATTTGTCAAAACTACGTAGATCATTCAGACATAAACTGTTCAGATTAGCATCCACTCTCCTCATGAACACTTCCTGTGCTGCACTGTTTCCAGTAAAGTCTGTGGAGGTATGATCGAGGTGATAACACCATACAGCTTCCTCTGTAGTTATGACTGACTGTAGATCTGTAATTAAACAGTCAATGCTATTCACTGCACCTGGCAGATGGTTTAAAGCAGTATATTCAGTCGATAAGGAAATGAGGACGCATGAAAGAAATCTATGAAAACTTCAGGAAACATCAGAAATGCTTTTCCAATGTTTCAAGCTTTTATTTCAGCTGAAAATGTCAAGCAAATGCAAGCTTTCTCATTAATTCACTCAAGTCTTGCTTATATTTTACCAAAATAAAATATTCAGCCCTGCAGGGGATCTCATTGCCACACGTCCAAATTGAGCTCCTCTGTCAAAACAATGTGGCCTCACCTGACTTGCTTTGGGTGCTTTTTATCACGTCCTCGAGGTGAATTAAAGGAAGTGGAGACCTTAATAAAGGACAAATCTCTGAGAGCTGAGATTTCAGCAGACGGCAAAGCTCTCAAAGTTAATTAATGGATTCAAATGCCAACGAGAAAGCCCAAAGCTGTCCATGTAAATGATCATGTTCTTGGAATTACCTTTCAGGAACTGTCACATGCCTGCCATTTTAATACCTCACACTTGAAGGGTATGTGGTTGCAATGACATATTATTGCTAGCACATTTTCAAACATTGTGTGATAGATGGAAAAAGACACATTTCTTTATGTAAACCTTTACATAATGAAAGTGAGCTTCTTTAAATTTTAAAGCCAAATGCTAGAGGCAATTATGGTCCTGATGTTCCAACTTAACTTGGGCAGTGAAGCAGCTTACAGTATCTCACAAAAGTGACATTTTATTATATCTCTCTTTCTGGAACAACTCTGAAGATTTGACACTTTGATGAAATGTAATGTAGTCAGTGTACAGTTTGTATAACTAAAATAAAGTAAATTTGCTGTCTCCTCAGACATTAATGTCTAAACTACTGGCAACAAAAGTGAGTACCACCCGAAGTGAACATGTCCAAATTGGGCCAAATTTGATTGTGGATGTTACAAGGTCTCAGGTGTGCATGGGGAGCAGGTGTGTTAAACTTGGCGTTATCGTTGTCACACTCTCTCATACTAGTCGTTGGAAGTTCAACATGGCTTCTCATGGCAAAGAACTCTGGGGATCTGAAAAAAATAATTGTTGCTCTAAATACAAATGTCAGAGGCTTTAAGAAGAAGCCAACACCCTGAAACTGAGGGGAGATACTGCATTTACTGCTGTACCGCCTTAAATACTACAGTGTAACAGTTTAAATATGGCTGTTCCACCTTAAACAGTGCAGTGAAGTGGGGCCCAGGAATGTGCTGTTTTAGGTTTGGTAAAATAAAGAGGTTTATTTTACGCAACTTTCTATTTTTAGTAAAAAAGTAACATCTTAAAATAACTTTAAAGAAATTCACAGTGTAGAGAGCACATCTGTCTAGCACCTGTAAATGATACTTCAGTCGTATCTAGAGCTGTCTGATAGACATAAGGAAAGCTGGAAAAGAAATTACATAAATTGCTTTTTTATGAGGACTACTCAAACAGCAGAAACGGGTGAGGTTCTCTTGGGATTTTTTGCCTCTGAACAATGCATTCAACCCTGTTACCCTCATCTCCTCGCACAAGGCTGAGTGTGAGCCAGGAGCCCCAAACACTGGCCTTATCGGTCAACAGCCAGTTTGCTCATGAGCCTCTTCCATTCTTCTACCGTGGCATTTAAACAAACGAGACGAGCTCCCGGCACGGCCTTCCCACGCCGCCTGGTCCCATTCATTCCCAATATGGAAATAAACCAGAGGCAAGAACCTGGAGAGCGTGATCAGAGCAATCTCCACCTCCATCAGGAGAAGGGGCCATTTTGGTCCTGATTACGGCCGGCCGTTTGTTTGCCTTGCGTTGAGTGTTATCTCCTATTAAAGGGCTGTGTGTGCATGTGTGCGTGTGTGGAGGTGTATATGCCAAACCTTCTCTAACAGGACATAAATCACATACACTGCTCTGTGTCAACCCTGTGGAAGAGCAATCAATTACACTCCAGTGGACCCAGAAGAGAAAGATTCACCTCGTCTCTCCTATCAGTATGTGCTCCCTTGAAGTCAAGCAGATCTGAAGGCGGAAAACACAGAAAAATGGCCAGATGGAAAATAATCTGTCGAATATCGGAGTGAGGAGGATAAATCTCACGATAAATCTCCAAGTTATATCATGAAGTCTCAGTTCCTTGACTAAACAGAGGGCTTTTAATTTGAAAAGATGTGCACAGGAAGTCACATGGTGTCACATGCCTATTTTTGACCAGTGCTGGTTACTAGGGGTGGGATAAAATATCGATTTGGTGATATATCATAGTCCTTGCTCACATAATACGATAATTGATATGCTGACAGCAAAATCAATATTTTTTAATTAATAAACATTCTCCACCAATTTCACTCACTGCTTCATGTCTTCTCTGGGAGGCGCTGTTCAGATGTAAGCAGGAAACTGGTGAAAGTTGAAGCGGAAGTTACCAACAAGGAGACACATTGAAAGCTGGACTAAGGAACGCCCCAGTCTGGGTTCTCTTTGGCTTTTAAAACATTGACAGAACAGAGTGTGGATCATTTAGTACTGGGCCACATGTGTGTTTTTTCCCTGTTCACTATTGTTCACTATTTACTACAAACTATAGATGTACTGTCTATTATACACTATTTAATATTTACTGTATGCATACTGTTCAGTGTACACTTTACATACAGTAGATGTACTGTGCATTGTACGCTATTTACTATGTACTGTATACCGTAATTTCCTGACTATAAGCCGCTACTTTTTGCACAAGCTTTGAACCCTGTTCCTTATAATCCATTTCGGCTTTTCTGTGGAGTTTTCATCATTTTTGTGATATCGTAAGAGGATTTGTTTTGGTTTGTTCCGCTGTTGTACGACACTCTGTTCTACTATGTTCCACTAGCTACAACCTATTTCTGGATGTACAGAAAGACCTAAAATGACAAAAATGAGCATATACAAGCGTAGTACTCACAGTAAAGCGATACTCCTCAAACGTTTGGTGAACTAGCCACGGCCTGCTGCTAAGCTAGCCCTCGACACACAAACTTGTCTCTATTTCAAAATAAAAGCATTTGTCGAAGCGATATTTTCTAAGTGTAACATAGACTTACCTTCATTAAGTGCAACAGCACTACCATAGTAACACATTCAGTCATATATTATAAGTGAATTTGAAGGTAAACATGCTAATTTTGATGCTAACAACCGATTCTGTGGACTGTCTGCTCAGCTCCGTCACACTGCTGGAAATGAAGCCGTGTTGCTGCATCTTAGCCTGAAAGGTAGGCCCATTATATTTTTCTGGTGTGCTGTAAGTTATTGTTATACAGAACATTTGTTACTTGTTTAAACAGCACAGTATACGTTTCGTACTTGTAATTACCGGTACTTGTACATATACGTAAAAAGTTATGCAAATATCTACAGAGCTCAAAATTTTAATAAAAAGAATGTTTTCCCAAACAGTCATCTCTTTCCTGACAATCCCTGTTGTGCATATTCTCTTACATATGACAATAAAACATTAAAACACCTGCGGCTTTTAGTCCGGTGCGGCTAATTTTTGAACAAAACAGGATTTTCCCCTAATTTTAGCTTGTGCGGCTAATATTCAGGAGCGCCTAGCAGTCCGGAAAATACGGTATATACTGTATATTGTGCACTAGATTCAAGATGTTTAGATGTCTATTCACTATACACTGGGTAAACACGTGGACAAAATTGTTGGTACCCTTCCTTTACAGAAAGAAAAACCCACAATGGATACTGAAATAACCTGGAATTGACCTAAGGAATAATACAAACTTTACTGAGAATTAGCAAATTAAAATCAGACATTTCATTTTAATTGTGGTCCAACAGAATTATTATTCTAAACAACAAACTATTATTCCTTTTGTCAGTTTCAAATTATTTCAGTGACCTTTGTGTTTTTCTTTAACGGAAGGGCACCAACATTTTTGTCCACATGTGTATGTACTGCATGTTGTACACTATTTACTATAAACTGTATGTGTATATATATATATATAATCAGACAATGTGATTTTCTGAATTTTGAGATGTCTGAAATGTCTCTCATAGTTGAGGTAAAGTTATGATGTAAATTACTGGCCTCTCTCATCTTTTAAAGTGGGAGAACTTGCACAATTGGACACTGACTAAAAACAAATATATATATGTATACACACACACTGTATTTTGTATTACTATGCACTGTAGATGCGCTGTACACTATTATATACTGTATATACAATATACATTATACACTGTTTACTATACAATGTATATGCACTGTATATTGTACAGCATTTACTATATACTGTATATTGTACATTGTATACTACTATACACTGTATATATACACTGTAAATGTACACTAAATACTATATTTTGTAAAGTATTTAATATACATTGAAGATTTATTGTATATTGTACACAATTTACTATATACTGTACATATACTGTACATTGCACACAATTTGCTACCGTATTTCCCCAACGATAGGTCGCCCCACATTATACTCTGCTCTATTCTGCTGCAGAAAATGTTCATTTATGTTTTTAAAAAAAAGCCCCATGTTATTAGCTGCAGTGTTACTGAATTTACTGATCTGAAGTAGAAGAATCTAATTTCACCCCTGGAGCTTTTGCAGCTCAATTCCCTGTGACGACATACTGCGGTTCAGCTTAAACTATTAAATTGATCAAAATTGGAACTTACCAACTTCAGCGACAGCAAAGCAGCACAGGTTGCATTTGACAACGTTTACGAATCTGATATTTCGAAGGATTTGAAGAAAGTTAAACCTAATAATTGTTTTACATGTAGACAGAAGATAGACAGCTTTGCACTGCAGTACCTCCACCCTCCATCGTCCTGGGACGACTCTCCTGCCTGTTCTCTATGGCCATTATTTAACTGTCTACTTGCTGTCCCATGTATCAGACTTTCTGCTTGGACAAAACTCTTAACTGTTCTCTTTAGTTCCTTGATTTTCTCTTCTTTTTGTAAAGCGTCCTTGGGTTTGTGAAAGATCCTATATAAATTCAACGTATTATTATTATTACAGCTGCTCCTGATAGAGGGCACCACAGCGGATCCTTCGTTTCCATTTCTTCCTCCTCACCAGCTTCCTCTTTCACACCAACTGCCAGCATGTCCTCTCTCACCACATCCATAAACCTTCTCTCTGGCCTTCCTCATTATTATCATCATTATCATTAATCAATATTATTTATTAACACAAGCAAGAGTAGTGACTGCTGGCAGAGGAAGGAACTTTTATCAAATAAAACCATTTCTATAGCATTAATGAGCAACAGAGGAAAAACTCCCTAAACTGTAGAAAGAAACCTTTGCAGGAACCAAGGCTCAGAAGGGGAACCCATCCTCCTCTGGTTGACTGAATAATAATAACAAACAATAGAATAGAATAGAATAGAATAGAATAGAATAGAATAAGAAAGAAAGAAAGAAAAATGAAAGTAGTAATAAAAGTTCAGTTTAAATAACTGCTGGATGTTCCTTGTGTGCAGGTGGGCCTCACTGAGTTATGATCAGTTATGTGGAGCATGGTTCTGTCTGTATGAACAGCAGATACCTCCTGTCCAACTGCCAAACTTCCGTGAACCATCAGCAGCAGCAGCAGCAGTTCCATATCAACATCAACACTAGAACTGCTCCAGTGGAAAAGAGGTAAGTGACTGAGGACTGTAACTAAAAATAAATAAATAAATAAATAAATAAAAAAAATAAAATAAATAAATAAATAAATAAATATATATATATATATATATATAAATACAAGGAATATGCAGATTAGACTAATGCTGCATTCATGTGTTACTGCAATTACTGTAAATACTAGTAACCAATGTAAAAAATTGCACATTAATTGTAATTTCCACTGGAGAACTGGGAGACAATTTTGATACACAAGCTGCTGAAGTGAAATAAACTTTGACATCAACATGGGGGAGAACAATGAAAGAATCATGAATGTTAAGCATTGCATCCTATTAACCTTTTCCTACTGTTGTTAGCAGATAGTTTGTAGCTTATTAATATTGTGGCACAATTCTAACAGCAGCTGGGTTTTCACTTAATGTCATTTTAAAAAATACTGTTATTGTTTGGTTTTACCTACCTAGCACACATGCTAGCAGTTGTGTCAATTGAGGATTAGCCTCTCATTTTTCACTTCACTAAACTATTTTTATTTAATCTTTATTTAACCAGAAAAACTCCATTGAGATTAGAAAATCTATTTTGCAATGAGGTCCAGGCCAAGATGAGAAGCAGTGTATCCACTTAATTACTCACAATTACCACAAAATAAAAAAAAAAAATACATAAAACAAACATATACACACATGTATATATACCTATCATATAAAACAAAAATACAATTTCAGATATTAAATATTACAGGAAGAGTTAGTAACTAAAACCTCTGTGAGCTTTTGTTTAAAACTGTATAAAGGGATAAAAAAAAAATCCAGTCTCAACCTAAGTTGCAAATCATCCCAAGACCATGAGCCAAAAAAAAAAAGACAGATATGATTTTCCTGACTCTGTCCTCACAAAGGGAACTTTAAACCGCAGCCAATTACTGGCTCTAAGATTGTAGGAGTTCTGGGTTGCAATAAATTCGTTAAATAAATTAAGGCATTTTTCTTAAAAAAGCTTTATATATATATAAAAAAATCTATACCAATGGCTCAACCTTCGAGTAGTAAGTGACCTGCACTTAGACCTGCAAGATGCAATGATGCGTCTTAAAATGTGAACCATGATAAACAGGGGGTAGTGGAATGGGCAAATCAACAGATGACATCACCATAATCCAACTGTGATAAAAACAAATTTGTCGTTTATGTGAAGCAGTAATGAGGCATGATCTTTACAAAAAATATTTAAAAAAATTTAGCTTTTTTTTCAAATATGTAATGTGATGTTTGTAATCAAATGTCCGTATTTAACCTGATAAGATATTTACAGCCTCAATAATCAACAAAAGCACTTGATCACAATGTACGTGTAATTTCCAATTTATAAAAGGAAAGGATCATCTTTCCCATAGCACATGAAGGCAGACTCAAATCAGGAAAACTGTATTTTTAGTGAAAACCAAAAATTCTGTCTACAGGGTCACTAAACGCACATGGTGGTGATGAAACATGTAGGGAATGTTGTGACAGTTTTCAGTGTGTGTATGGTGCTCAGACCTGGACCATGGCGCATTGGCAGAAAGTGACCTGGTCTGATGGACCATGTTTTCTTTTAGGCACTGAGAAATGCTTACGTGAGGAAGAGATGGCATCAGGATGCACTATGTAAAAATATGTGACAAGCTGGACAGCGTCCTGCTAGATCCTGTATTTCTTGTGGAAGTACCCTTGATACCTAAACATTGCCATAAGGGGAGAACTTGGTCTGCAGCAGTGTTCCCTAAAGCAGGAACCTCTTTAAGCAAGATGATGTTCGTTGCCTCAGTTTTCCCCAGACCTCAATCTGATCAAGCTTCTGTGGGATGAGCTGATCCATGGAGGCCTTACCTCACAACTTACAGGACTTGAAAGATCTGATGCTTGGTGCCATAGATCACAGTGCACCTTCAAAGGTCTTGTGGAGCCCAGGCCTCGATGGGTCAGAGCAGTTTTGGTGCAAAAGATGGACCTAAAGAGTGTTACACAGGTGGTTTGAATGCTATGGTTCATGGGCACAGAGGAAAGAGGTAAGTCAGCAAGCATTATTCAAGATAATTAATGGAGGAGACTTCTGCACACATTCTGGATGAATGACTCAGCGCAGCTGCGCTGAGAGACTAACGGACTGCGGGCCTGTTCAGTGACCTGAGCCCAGCAGTTCAGATTTACGCAGGAACAGATGAGCTGAAGTATTGGGTTGATACGGGTCACTCAGCTGTGAGTGCTCACTCAGGTTGAGAAATGCATGAAGGTCAGCGGTTAGAAACACTTTTCCCTTAAAACGTCCCAGTTCCCTTGTATCCAGCTATTTCTGGAAGCAAAAACTCAAGTTATTCGCAAAGCTTGTCAAATATAAAACAATAATTTATTATTTATCTCATTGTACAAGACATCAAATTGTGTTGCTAGCTATAGATTTGTTAGGCTGTGTTACTTTTCTTTGATACATGGAATCCTATACAAAAGGTACAAAAAGCTTTTAGACTACGATGGGCTGCACTGTATTCCGTTGTGTTGCTGGTTCTTGCAGCTCAAGTTCTTCCTGGAGGAGAGCTACAGTTTCCAGATTTCAACAACAGTCCCGAGGTCACAATTTCATCATTAAGAAATTGAAAATCACTAAATTTACTCAACAACAACAACACAAATGAATTTACAGTCCAACAAATGGAGAACTTGCTCTTAGATGATACATGACTCTATGCTTGACCTTATTGAACAACTGGAACAAGCAACAGCTGTGTAATAAAACTTAGCACCCTTTCTTTAAAACCTGTAAAACAAAGTTAAAACATGTAAAAGTGTCTTCCCGAAGTACTCTTGTGTTGACTTCATGGCTAAATACTTTGTATTACTTTTAATAAGCAAGATGTATGCATGAGAGTTAAAATACTGATAAACATGACAGATAAACAAAAATAAAAATAAATGTTGGTTGTTGTTTATGGCACGCTGTTCTCAATTTTAAAATAGTTTCTTTATAACATATTACTCAAAAAGCAAGCACAAGGTAGAAAGGTTTAGAGAGCATATGAAAACCCATTTGTTATTTTACACATCCTTTGTCCATCTCCGAGACCCCCAAGGTACCCTCTCAACCTCCAATCTTCGTCAAGTTCCTTCACAAGAGGCGTTCCCACATCCTTATTTACAAATGTTGCCGCATTGAACGAGGCAGGATATTATACCTCAGCCGGTAGTGTCCTATGTACAGCCAGCAGGAGGTCACACCGTAGTCACAGACAGCAAGGAGTTGTAAACCCGCGTGCCATCTGGTGACCTTGTCCCGTGGGTGAGCAGTTCCTGGATCGTCATCCAGTTGTCGAAGATTTTTTTGTTGCGCTTCTTCATCATCTTCTTGTGGCTCAGTTCGATGATGTTGGGCTCCTTCTTGTCGTCACTGCCCTGTTGATCCTTGAGGCAGTCCATGCGACTCTGCTTCATGAACTCGCGGCGCTGACGCTGCTCTTTGGCACGGACGGCGTGCTGCTTGCGTTCCTCCTTGCTCCAATAGCGGCCCATCTTCAGCTCGCTGACCGTGTCATCATCTGTGGTCATTCCGCTGCGCTCCTCGCGGATGCGCAGGGCTCTTTCCCTAAGCAGCCGGTCTCGCACGGGCCTCTTAGTGATATAACGGGTCCCGTCACTGCGGATCTTTACCTTCCACTCCATCTTAGGCTCTAGGTCCTGAACTGGGTCCCGGCACATGCTGGCCAGGCTCATCTGGCTCTGGCCGTACTCCACGGCAGACTTCTGCTGGATCAACTGCATGTAGCTCTGGTAGTGCCGGGCATGCGCCGGAATGTGGGCATGCTTGTAGGGTGAGCGTGACTGAACCTTGCGCTCTTTGGGCTCGGGCTGTGGCCCAGCTTCAGCCTCGTTGGTAGGTGCCGGGCGGCTCCTGGATACCTCTTGGACGGGTGACAACAGGGGCTTCTGGACTCTGCTGCTGGAACCAAAGGCCGCACCCCCTGTGCAAGCTTCTGGGGGTCCTTCGCCGGCCCGACGCAGGGAGTTGTCAGGAGACAGCTCTAAAGTGAGCGGGGTGCTGCGGCAGCTCTCGCCAGTGTTGTAGGCACTGGAGCTGTCCTTGTCTGACTTCTCAGGAAGCTCGCTGATGTCGGCCAGCTCGTGGCGGCGCGACGCATCCACGCTGGTGTTGTAGTTGCGGAAGCCGCTGTTATGCAGCATCCACGGCTGCTGCATGCGGTGCGCCCGAACAATGCTCAGGCACTCCAGCTCAATGCTGCGCAGCTCTTCGTTGAGGAGCTCGAGCTCTTTGTCCACTCCTTCCTCTCCAGCTCCTCCTAGGTCTTGCCCGCCAACCAAAGCAATGTTGGGCCACCCCAGGCCCTGGTGTGACCCACTGCTGCCACTCCTCACCTGGCATTTGAGCTCTAGTAACTCACGGAAGCGCTCACATTCATCAGCTGGGAAGTCTCCCAAGAAATCTGCATCAGGATAGTCGGCTGAAATGAACGACTCACTGCTGAAGGGAAGATCACTGCTGCCCAATGTGTCCTGGCTGTAAGCCAAGCGTCGACGACTCCCCAGCGTGGTGGAGGCACTGGTCTGGTCGTCGCAGAGGTTCTCTTGCTCCGAGCTCTCATCGTTGCGCGTGCTCTCGTCTGTGCGACCCACTCCACTGTCCTTTTCATGCCGCTGCGACAGCAGTGTGGCTGTGTCCGTCGTACCTCCATCCTCCTCATGCTTCTTCTACAACAAAGAAGACAGGAGTTGCATCAAAAGGAGCACAAAGATGACAGACAGAAACTAGTGTTAAAACACCTACATAGACATTTAAGACCTAAATGCAACATTTTAAAGACCTAGTGCATAAACTCTTAATGTTTTTAAGACCTTTTAAGGCCTTAAATTCAGATTTTAGTCTTTTTAAGACTCTGCAGAAACCCTGGTAGTAGGACAGCTGATGAAAGTGAAGAAAAAGCTTATAATTATACTGTACTATGCCAAAGAACTGACAACCTGGAAGTCTGGAACTACAGGTACATCTAAAAAAATTTTATATTGGGAAAAAGTTCAATATTTTTTGACATTCCTTTCAGAAAGTGAAATTCATGTATTATATAGATTCATTATACATAGTGGGAAATATGTCAAGCCTTTATTTCTTGGAATTTCAATGATTATGGCTTTCAGATAATGAAACCCAACCTCACTGAGAAAATTAGAATATTGTGAAAAAAGTCATGATGTCACACCCTAATCAACTAATTTACTCAAAACACCTGCAAAGGTTTCCTGAGCCTATAAATGGTCAGGAGGCTCAAAAATCATGGGGAAGATGCTGACTTGACAGACGTCCAGAAGTCATTAACACCCTCCACAAGGAGGGTAAGCCACAAAAGGTAATTGCTAAAAAACCTGGATGTTCACAGAGCTGTATCCAAACATGTTCATAGAAAGTTGAGTGGAAGTAAAAAGTGTGGTAGGAAAAGGTGCATCAGCAACAGTGACAACCGTAGCCTTGAGAGGATTTCCAACAAAATCCATTCAAGAATTTGGGGGAGCTTTACAAGTAGTGGACTGAGGCTAGAGTCAGTGAATCACAAGTCACTACACACAGACGAATCCTAGACATGGGCTACAAATGTCACATTCCTTGTGTCTCCACTCCTGAACCAGTGAAGCATCTTACCTGGACTAAGGAGAAAAAGCACTGGACTGTTGCTCAGTGTCCAAAGTTCTCTTTTCAGATGAATGTAAATGTTCATATCATTTGGAAATCAAGGTCCCAGAGTCTTAAGGAAAAGTGGAGAAGCACAGAATCCATGTTGCTTGAAGTCCAGTGTGTTTGAAGTTTCCACAGTCAGTGATTATTTGGGGCCATGTCATCTGCTGGTGTTGGTCACTGTGTTTTCTGAAGTCCACGGTCAACGCAGCATCGACCAGGAAATCTTAGAGCACTTCATGCTTCATTCTGCTAACGAGCTTTATGGAGATGCTGATTTCATCTTCCAGCAGGACTTGGCACCTGCCCACACTGCCAAAGGTACCAAAAGCTGGTTCAACCACCAGGGTGTTACTCTGCTTTAAATGCCAGCAAACTCTCCTGACCTGAATCCCATAGAGAATCTATGTAGTATTGTCAAGAGGAAGATGAGAGACACAAGACCCAAAAATGCAGACGACCTGAAGACTGAGATCAAAGCAACCTGGGCTTCCATTCCACCTCAGCAGAACCACAAGCTGATCTCCTCCATGACACATCACATTGATGCAGTAATTCATTCAAAAGGAGGAACAACCAAGAACTGAGTGCATAGGAATGAACATACTTTTTAGAAGCCTGGCATTTCTGTTTTAGATATACTATATTATTAATCTTATGTGATATTCTAATTTTCTGAGACAGTGAATTTTGGGTTTTGTTTTTTGAAAGCCATAATCCAGATTCCAAGAAATAAAGGCTTGACATATTTCCCACTATGTATAATGAATCTATATAATATATGAATTTCACATTCTGAAAGTAATGTCAAGATATATTGAACTTTTTCATGATATTCTAATTTTAGATGTACTGGCAGACCATCAGCCCCACCCAGTTATAGTAACCTGACCATAGATGTCTCCCAGTATCATGGCACTACTGAACAGCACCTCAGCCAGTCTTCTTCAGGCACCCAATATATGTGAACAGCAGACATGGCTTGAGTGACCTACTCAGTAGATAAGTGACCACAAGATCTCCTATTTCTCTGAGATGACTCATGATGAACTACCGTACCTGCTCTAGCATGCTGGCAGTGAACTGCATGGCCTGATGATGCTGCTCCTCCAGCATGTCCATGTGCAGGTCATCCAGGAAGTCATTTCTGTCATCATCCATCCATCCCTCATCAAGCTGTAGCAGGGAAGAATCGGGACACGTCGGCTATTTTAACTAATACGTTTAAAGGTTATTTCAGAAAGCTGGACACAAATTGCACGTTTATTAGACATCTATAGAAGAATCATAACAGACACTGTGTTTTCCTGAACTAATGTCTAAACTTACCCCAACTGCACCACACTGAGGGCGAGCTGTACTCACGCCCGTCAAACACCCCCACCTGTTATGTGGGCCCCATGTGTGATGTCTGTTAAATTTATAAACAATTAATTCAGCACAGTTCTGAAGCTACCTAAACCTTAATAAAATATATTCACCAGTCTGATCACAACCAGTCTGATTCTGGAGAAGCTCCATCCCAATAAGAGCCTTACACTCTTGCTTCCAGCACATCAACTTCAAGAACTGACTGTTCACTTGCTGCCTAATGCATCCCATCCCCCTGACAGGTGTCACTGTAGTGAGATAACTAGAATCAATGTTCTTCTCTTCACCTGGCAGTGGTCTTAATGTAATAGCTGATCAGTGTATACATTTAAAAGAAAAAAACAATATTATTTTACATTCCTTTCAGAAAGTGAAATCCTTATATTATTATAGATTCATTACACGAGTGAAATATGTCAAGCATTTACATCTTGGAATTTCTATGATCATGGTTTTCAGATAATAAAACCCCAAAATTCACTTTTATTGATCTTATGTGATATTCTAATTTTCTGAGACAGTGAATTTTGGGTTTTATTATCTGTACGCCACAATCATCAAAATTCCAAGAAATAAAAGCTTTACATATTTCACTTTATGTGTAATGAATCTATATAATATATGGATTTAACTTTCTGAAAGCAATGTTAAGAAATATTGAATTTTTTCACAATATTCCAATTTTTAAAGATAAAATTTAAGTATTTTGTCCTTTATTTTTCTTTTACACAAAAATTCTCAGGAGCGTTTTAAGGCAACATTTTACTGCATGATGTACTTGTATAACTGTGTATGTGACAAATCTTGAATCTTTAAAATAAAACATGAAATGATTATTATTATAAATAGTATTATTAACAACAATAATAATATATAATTATTTATTTATTTAAAAAAAGAATCTGGCTAATTATAGAAAAGTAAAAAAACATGTGCAGACTATTATCACTCCTATGATGCCCCTTGACCCCAAAGGTCATTGTGCACAGCGCAATCTGAGCATAAAATACAACCCCAGGCCCCATTAACACACAGCTCGTTACCATCTTTGGTTATTTGTCACATTTGCTTATGTCACAGGTTAATTCATGGGTGTCAGACTCAGTTCCTGGAGGCCGGTATCCAGCACACTCACTCACCCCGGCAATTAGCAGGTGATTTGAATCAGGTGTGTCTGAGCAGGGAAATCATCAAATTCAGGACACTGACCTCCAGGACAGGAGTTTGACAACCCTGGGATAATTTAAGCCCATTACAGGTGATGACCTCATGTATTAACAGATATAATCTGTCGTCAACTCGCGTTCTTTCACTTTGTATCATTTTAAGCAGCAGTGTGTCATGTCGTGTGTGTGTGTGTCCTGCCGTTGTTACCTGTATCTCTGGCCGAGCCACCAACAGGCACACGTTCTGGTTCTCTTCGCTCGTCAGCAGAGCCACCGCCTCCTCCCGGTTCTGCACCTCTATACCGTTGATCTGCCCAGCAGACAGAGGGCACAGCCGTCACTGCGGCCCGAAGGCTGCAACACTCAGTAAAGTACAGGCTTCTATGCCCTAAAACTTACCTGGATGATTCTGTCCCCTTCCCTGATTCGCCCGTCCCGAGCCGCAATGCTGTTTGGGTCAATCTGCCGAAAGAAGGGAAGGGGTCAGTCCGTATGCTATACACCTTTCAGCCATAACATTAAGACCACCTTCCTAATATCGTGTAGGTCCCTATCATGCTCATGCTCTAATTTGGGATTGCACCACACTGCCATACATCAGTGAGCTTTGGGTTCCCCTGACCCTTCCTTGGATCACTTCTAGTAGATGTGGAGACCTGGAACATTCCACAAGACCTGCTGTTTTGCTCAAGGCCTTCAGATCCTTATGCTCCTGATTTCAGTACATCAGCATCAAGAACTGACTTTATAACCGACGACCCTATCCCACTCTGTGACATTGTAATTGTAGCCAGGGTATGTTACAAGGAAGCGAAGGAAAGAAGCCGCCATTTGATCCAGAAGCATCTTCTCTTTTATCTCTTAAATCAAGCAACATGGGGAGCCATTAATTTTGTAAGCGAGCACTTAGCAGACATGCTGAATACATTTCCAAACGTAATGACCTAATCTTCAACATACAGAACAATCTGCAGACTGTAATATGGCACAAACAAATCTCTCGTCAGTACATTTTCCATGCTTAATTTAAAAAGATGCTGGTCGTTATGTTGGGTAATGAAATAACGAATGAATCTCTGTATAAATAGCATCCATTATTTTCTTTCCAAATACGATATGAGGGAGATTAACCAGACGAATAAGGCACAGAGACAGGTCCTTACAGACAGGAGAGACAGCAAAGGAGACTAAGGTACATTATTTACCCAACATGCTCTTCTTAGTGCCTACCTCGCTGACATAGATCCCGGTTTCATCCTCATCATCAGTCCTGTAGCACACGGTCAGGCCCAGCTTGTCCTGGATGTTGGTCCTGTACAGATCCACCTCCTGTGGAAAAGAAACAACAAACCTGAATATAGGGCTGTATATACACCATCAGACAAACTTAACCCCACCTGCCTAGAACACTCAAGTTTTAAAGCAACACATGCTCTAATCCAGATGACGTCTTTTTCAGGGAAGGTCTTGCATGTTTCAGCAAATCGATGCTAAACCTCATACTGCATCTATTACAACAGCACGGCTTCATAGTAAAAGAGTCTGACTGCTGAACTGACCTGCCTGCAGAAATACAGGCAAATACAGAAAAACGACAAAGACCCAGGACTGTTCAGCAGCTAGAATCCTGTATCAGACGAGAACGGGACAACATTCCTCTCCCAAAAGTCCAGCAACTGGTCTCCTCAGTTCTCAAATGTTTACAGACTGTTGTTGACAATAACATTTCCTGGAAGCAATGAAAATTCTTGTAAGGCGCTCCCCACCCCATTGCCTGGGCACTAAGGAAAGGGGGCTACCTGCTGGGAAAGTCTGTGGTAAAAGAAGAGGGGATGCCACATATCGGTAAGCGTGGCCCTGTCCCAACTATTTTGTAGACATGCATCAAATTTTATTTTTTTCTTAAAATGGTACAATTTCTTGGCATAAGCATTTGACATGTCAATGTTCTATTGCAAATAAAATATGGTTTATGAGATTTAAAAGATCTTTACATCTTCTTTTTGTGGTAAATGCAATGAGCATCACAGTTCCAGAAGAGTGTTTCTCTGAGTGATTTATTCGATCAGGATTCTCATGAAATTTTAAGAATGTTATATTTAAGTAATGGACAGTGTTCCACCGTGTTCTGCCGTATTTGTCGTCCATGTTGTGCATCTCAACACAGATGAGCTCCCTTATCGGCCTCTCCAGCTTTTTAATTGGATGCATGCATCACTCTGAGGGTTGACTGGATGAATGACGAGTTGTGGACTCTGCTGTTATCGCACCTCGTTCATCACTTGTCAACACCTGTAATCTGTAAGATGCAGATGCAGATCACTGCTGCTGCCGGAAAACAGGAGGGTTAACACCCCTGCAATCAAGCGCCCATCGACACCAACCGCCTTTTTCAGCAACGTTCAGCAGAGATATTTTTGTTTTACTCGGCCGTGAGTAACGACCAGAGCTTGAACCTCATGTTTTCTTCATGCTGTAGTTACAAAGTGCAACTGCTTGCTTGATTATGGTAAAAATCATAATCATGATTATTTTGATCAGAACTGAGATCACAATTTAACACAATGTGTGAACTGTAAAATGTTAAAAAAAAGTTATATAAAGAAAATAAATATATAAAATATAATAAATAAAACACAATGAATGCATAAATAAAATGCAATAAAGAATTACGTTCCATAAAAAAACTTTCAAAAAAATCTATAATAAAATAAATAAAATTATATATATTTTATTTGTTTTTTGGTGTAGCCTTATGAAACATATTCATGCCTTTGCTCTGAATGCGGTCAGCCAGGCCTAATTCATAAACAAGCCGTTGTAATCCATAATAAACCACGCCGACATTCCTGCTTGCTTTCAGAAGCACCACCCCCACTCAAAAAAAGAAAACATAGAAAAAGGAACTGGAACATGTTAACATGTAGTTAACATGTTTCATAACTTCAGACATGTGTGAGGACACGCCACCGGAGTGTGGAAACCTGCAGATTACGTTGTTCTCCACCACACATGCCCCCGACCTCCACCTCCCTCCCTACAGGGGCCCTAGAAGCTTATTCTCTCACTAGTGGTTATTAATCAGGCTAAACACGGCAACAGGCCTCTTATATAGCGATGGCTTTGTTTGGATCTGCTTCCCCGTATTGATTTCTGTCTGTGAGGCTTCCAGGGGTCAGGGAGGAGCCGTGGGCTGAGCATCTGTTCCAATAAGCGAATGTCACCTCTTTATTAATACACTCCCTAACCCACTGACCCTCATTTTATGCCCGAACTCTCATTATAACCTCATCTGACGCCATCTGATCAATCATTCTCCCATCCATCCAATTACCATCCCTCCATGACTCCCGAGACACCGGAAAAATTAACAATGTCACCATCCGGCAGTCGCTCAAGACATACAGGTCTGGTTCTGTCTGTCTGTCTGTCTGCTACAATCTGTCCTTTTGTTTTCAATAGACACAATCAGCCATAACATTAAGACCACTGCGAGATGAAAGGAAAACATTGTCTATAGTTTATTAATTACAGTGGCACCTGTCAGGGGGGGTGAATATATTAAACAGCAAATGAACAGTCAGTTCTTGAAGTTGAGATGCTAGAAGCAGCAGCGTAAGGATCTGTGAGGCCTTATTATGATGCCGCATCTCCAGAACAGCAGGTCTTGTGGTGTGTTCCAGCTTTGCAGTGGTTAGTACCTACACTGATCCAAGGAAGGAGAACTTGGCGCCCAAGGCTCATTGATACACATTCAAAATGTTAATGCTGCTCTGAAAGAAAAAGGTCAGACACACAGTGCAGCACAGACAGAGCTGTTACAGCAGCAGGAGGGTCCTGCTCACTATAAGGCAGGTGGTCTTAATGTTATGGCTGATCATGAGGGTCCTGTTCACTATTAGGCAGGTGGTCTTAATGTTATGGCTGATCATGAGGGTCCTGCTCACTATTAGGCAGGTGGTCTTAATGTTCTAGCTGATCGCCATGTCATCTAAGCCTTGTTCACCCTGCCTCCCATTACGAGTTGCTACGATTAGTGGGAGATTTTCCCTCCTGTTCTCTGAGACTTTGGAGATTCAAGGTTTTGTTACGAGTCTTGATTGTGTGCCTTACCTCATACTCAAGCTCCTCTCTCTCCATGTCTTGCTGCATGCCCTCTAGGAAATCATTCGGGTCGAAGTATTCATGTCCAGGGGAGTGCCTGTGAAAATAACATCACACCCTTGAAGACATGGAACAAACCGCTGACACGAGTTCAGGTCCTGGGGGGACGTACTCTGTACACCTGCTGATGAACAGGTCAGTTGAACCTTGTGTGTCTGACCAGAGTAATCACCCATTTGTCCAGCACATCCAGGACGGGAGTTACCCACCCCTGGGAATGATCTGTGGCTTTTACGACAGCTCTTCACCAGCAGCTCCTCTGTCATTTTCAGGGACAACCTCTCATCCCAGAGAACAGGAAACAGAGCAATGAAGCAGGTTACGCTGGGAACGCTCACTTCACCTGAGCACAGATGTTCCCATGGTAGGGCGGCCAATCAGGTGAGAGCATCAGCATAAACGGAGAATCAGAATCAGTTCAAAGCTCAAAGAGAAGGTAGAAGCACTACGATCAAACCAGGGCTGCTTCATTCTGTGTTAATGGAGACTCTCGGACACAGCGTTCACCAACTAGACGGCAGGAAGCTCGTGGTTTCAGACCAGGTGTGTTTCTGTGTGGAGTGTACAAGCTCTCCCTGTGTTTGTGTGGGTTTACTCTGGGTTCTCCCGTTTCCCCCCACAGCCCAAAAGCTTGTGGTTTAGGTAGACTAGCTACTCTACCTTTCCCATAGGTGTGAGTGTGAATTGTGTTCTGTGATTGGTCAGCCTGTCCTGAATGAACTCCGCCTTGGGCCCAGCTGGGATTGGCTCTGGCTTCCCCATGACCTGGATCTAAGACTGAAAAGCCTATGCAGTACTTCAGTTCAATTCAATTAAAATTAACTTTATTTGTCCCAATTTGAGGCATGCAGATTAATGTTGGACAAACACAGAAACTAAAGTAAATAATAAAATAAATAAGTAAACAAATAAAAATAAAATAGAAAAAAAAACCCCACTAAAGTTGGCAAAAGTAAAAGCACCTCCTGCGTTCACAGAATATATTTATTTATTTAATTGTGTTTGTGCAGGGGTTCGGCCAACACAAGGCAACACTGCACCCTGGACAGGGGAAATAAATTAGAAAACAGGGACTGCTGACCAAGACTGCACATTGATTTGGTACCAGGACCCTTATAAACAATGTTATTTGGGTGAGATCAGGCACGACAGCTTTTCATGTCGTCAGAAGTGAACATTTGTGAACCCACCCCAACACACACAGTTCACCACAGTGAATGTGACCTTCAACCCCTCCACATGTGGAGCAGTGCAGCGGGACGGTACCTTCCACAAGAGGGTTCCTCAGTGGAACCTAGGCCAGGACTTGAACCCACAACCCTCCCAGTTTTATAGTATTCTTTTTATTTATAACCTATTATAAACCATTAATAAACTAATTACACCTACAATTAACTTAATTATCAAACCAATAAATAAAAAAATAAATTAAGCCATTCATAAACTAACTACACCAATATACTTAAATAACAAATAAATTAAATAAAAAATAAAAATAATTAAATAATTAATAGACGAATTAAACAATTAATAATATAATACAATTTAATAAACCAAGTAAACCAATAAACTCACTAAACCATGAATAAACTCAAACACTCACCCCTCAGGCAGCAGGTACTGCTCCAGGGCAGGTGGGCTGGAGGCAGGGAGCTTGCTGAGGGCCATAATGTGCTGAAAGGTGATGTCTGTCTGAGTGCTGATGTCCACCACCTGGGCGTCACCGTCCGGTGCCGGTTTGGGCCGGGGCACCCTGCGCAACACCTGCACCATGATGGGCTCTTTTGCTGTGCGAAAGGCCTCCACTGCCTGCTCATGAGTTGCCTTGGACAGATCTTTGCCGTTGACCTGGAGAGACAGATAGGAAGTGGTCAGTGTGGAACTGCAGAATGTGTGGTTTGTTAATTGAGACTTATATTTTTGCAGAATATACAAATGAACCTCTTTATTATAGGTCCAGATATTCCCCAATTAATTTGCCATAATAATGAAGATGATGTAGACGTGGAAAAAAAAAATTGCTTTTTACCAAAATTTGCAGTATTTTGTTTTTGTGGAAAAACCCTTGAACCTGGCGATTAAACTCTTACTGTTAAGCCATGTTGGCCAATCAGAAGCCTGGAAGGGGGGGTCATTTGTTTGGACTGACTAATTTCTAAATATCACTAAATATCAACTCAGGAAGTGACCTGCATAGCACATTCTGCTGCCCCTTATTTTGGTATAAACAAAGGGAATAATGGTGCACGTTCTGACACTAAACAAAGGAGATAATGGTGCACACTGGCGCTAAACAAAGGGAATAATGGTGCACGTTCTGACGCTAAACAAAGAGAATAATGGTGCACATTCTGACACTAAACAAAGAGAATAATGGTGCACACTGACGCTAAACAAAGGGGATAATTGTGCACACTGACGCTAAACAAAGGAGATAATCGTGCACACTGACGCTAAACAAAGGAGATAATGGTGCACTCTGACGCTAAACAAAGGAGATAATGGTGCACACCGACACTAAACAAAGGAGATAATGGTGCATACTGACACTGAACAAAGGAGATAATGGTGCACACTGACGCTAAACAAAGGAGATAATGGTGCATACTGACGCTAAACAAAGGAGATAATGGTGCATACTGACGCTAAACAAAGGAGATAATGGTGCATACTGACACTAAACAAAGGGAATAATGGTGCACGTTCTGACACTAAACAAAGGAGATAATGGCGCACACTGTCGCTAAACAAAGGGAATAATGGTGCACGTTCTGACGCTAAACAAAGAGAATAATAGTGCACATTCTGACACTAAACAAAGAGAATAATGGTGCACATTCTGACACTAAACAAAGGGAATAATGGTGCACACTGACGCTAAACAAAGGGGATAATTGTGCACACTGACGCTAAACAAAGGAGATAATCGTGCACACTGACGCTAAACAAAGGAGATAATGGTGCAC
>JBBIGC010000104.1:22162071-22174491 GCA_037576955.1 Lepidarchus adonis
AACATCAAATAAACAAACATTACTCACTGTCGCCCTCTAAAGGCCTTATTAACATCAAATAAACAAACATTACTCACAGTCTCCCTCTACAGGTGTCATAGTAAAAGTCAAAATTTCTATTTTATTTATATAGTTGTATCAAACAAACCCTTGTTATTGTAGTAGAACACATGATTCTAAGAGCTGAAATTGGGAAATATTTGTGCCCAGCTCAAATACCTGAATCATTAAAAATAAAACTCCTTCATTTTTATGAAGTATTTTAAACTGATGCTAATTCAGATGCTAGATATCCTCAAGGCTTTTGACAGGCTCTCTCTCTCTCTGTGTGTGTGTGTGTGTGTGTGTGTGTGTGTATTTAGTCTTCCATAATGGGGTCTGACTGCAAGCTCGGCTGGAAATTGCCCCCAGATGCTGCATGTTTGGACAGAGCCCAGCGACGGGACGGCAGCATTGGACAGTTCGGACGTTAGCGTTCATTAGTTCGTCACTGAGTTCTGATAGAGTGAGCTCGCTCCTCTGCCCGGCTCAGAAAACCCAGCAGCCCCGCACTGCTGCATACTTCCAGGCCATGAGGCTCCAAAATCAATGCTGTTCCAGACACCGTATCCGGAGCAATCCACCGGTCGGCTTGGCTTTGGACTTGAGGTTACACTTTAACTGAAAATAACAGCTTCTCCAACAGCGACGCCTCTGATGTTAAGCATTTGGCCTGAACGATGGCGGTTAATGATACACGACATGACCCGCTGGTTAGAGCGGCAGGCGTCGCACTTCGCTTTCACCGTCACATCTTCGACAGTAAACCCACAAGCAGCGGAATGGATGACCACCACCGTCATTTACTGTAAGAAAATACACCCCGCTAGAGAAAAGGTGGCGATGTATAAACAATCACCCATCGACGTCGCACGCGTCTGCACTACCGTTCTTTCAGCAAACATTTACTTTGGTGAACACAGGCCTGAAAAGCTCGGAGGCAAGCACTTCAGAGCAAGGGGCAAACTTCTCTGGCCTCCAAAGCAAATATGCACGTCTCTCTGCACGTCCAGCTCGCTGTGGGACAGCCACCGACTCCTATCAGCCAGAGGTGCGTGTGGGCTTGTCCATGCTGGTCAGGGGTCGAAGTGGCTCGTTAAACATGAAAGCGCAGGAGCGGGATGAGCAGAGCTGGCGGCGTAAAGGAATGTGGCTGAAGACAGCGGTTAGTGTGAGATCGTTAACGAGAAACCAAGTGACTCTTCGTTAGGACGAATTCTGACCATGGCCCATGTATCCACTTCTGCGTAGCTCGGCTCCAGGTTGAAGGAAGGTTTTCTCTGAGAGAAATAGACCTACAGCTTCGTCACTCTATTGACATTATCGATTTATCTGCCAATGTTTCGATCACTTTCTGATCTCGATATTGGGACATTGTGTTTACATTCAAGTTTATATCACAGTGAATGCACCTGGGTATGGGCCTGTCTTCATAGATGCAGTTTTGCTGCTTCTGAGCTTGTCATTTTTAGTCTTTCATTATCATTAACATATGTAATAAATATACATAAATAAATTGCTTTTATAGTCTTTGATAAACAATAATTTAAGAAAATGTAAAAAACACACATCAGCAATAAAAATGGCCATAATATGGTTTATCACAACTATTTTGGAAAACAATACATCATCCAACAAATGGACATATGTCTTATTCTGAAGTTTTGAATTGTTTTTTTTTTATTTCTAGGCAGTTTTACACATTTATACCTCCCTTTCTGCAAAAGTGGTCCCAAAAACCTGGGATAATATTTAGATATAGTCTTTCGTTCCAAGATGGCAGTGCAATTTTCCCTCCCCTTACATGTTTCTTCTCTTCGCAAAACAAGCAGCAGTCGCACACATGCAGTACAGGAAAACTGAACTGCTCAACATTATTATGTATAAGTGACTGCATATTGCATTTTTCCTCGTAAATGTGAAACACTTTAATGCTGCTATATTAAGAGTCTATAATTGTTCCTGCAACAGTGACATATAAAGATATAATAGAATAAAGATCCATTCTATTCGAAACAGCAGTGATTACCGTAAATCTTTCAGTGTCGTTATTACGTGGTCAGTTTAGTTGCTTTTCTGATTTGCTTAATTGCTCAAGGTCTATTCAATGCTTAGGCAGGTCAAAGGAATGTCCACCTGAATGTAGATCATTGCCCAGAGCATCAGCAAACCCATTAAAACCCATGCACATGCACAGGCCATCAAATAAACATAAAATAAAAACAAACATTACTCACGCCACCCTCTACAGATGTCAGAGTAACAGTCAAAATTTCTATTTTATTTATATATTTGTATCAAACAAACCCTTGTTATTGTAGTAGAACACATGATTCTAAAAGCTGAAATTTGGGAAATTGTTGTGCCCAGCTCAAATACCTGAATCATTAAAAATAAAACTCCTTCATTTATATGAAGTATTTTAAACTGATGCTAAATGTCCTCAAGGCTTTTGACAGGCTCTCTGTGTGTGTGGTGTGTGTGCGTGTGTGTGTGTGTGTGTGTGTGTGTGTGTGTGTATTTAGTCTTCCATAATGGGGTCTGACTGCAAGCTCGGCTGGAAATTGCCCCCAGATGCTGCATGTTTGGACAGAGCCCAGCGACGGGACGGCAGCATTGGACAGTTCGGACGTTAGCGTTCATTAGTTCGTCACTGAGTTCTGATAGAGTGAGCTCGCTCCTCTGCCCGGCTCAGAAAACCCAGCAGCCCCGCACTGCTGCATACTTCCAGGCCATGAGGCTCCAAAATCAATGCTGTTCCAGACACCGTATCCGGAGCAATCCACCGGTCGGCTTGGCTTTGGACTTGAGGCTATGGGCACTCTGATTCTCTGATTGGTCTGTAATTACGCAACACTCTACCTCTACCTGTGTGTCTGACTCCTTTCTATCAGAGCAGCATTAACATTCCATACAACAGCATACTCTCTGGGATCAAACCAGACAGACTAGCTTACATTCCCCATGCCCACCAGTAAACCTTGGGAGCGCACAACCCTGTCACTGGTTCGCCGGTTCCTCCCTTGGATGACCTTTGGTAAGGTGAAGCAAAGAACATTGACTAGTTATTTCATTACAATATCACCTGGGAGGGAGCTGAACAGTCACTCCTAAACTTTTATTAGTGTAAAAATCTGAGGGCCATATTGCGATAAGCAGGACTTGCAGGTCACCAAACGTGATCCAACTGGTGAACTGGCCACAGGCTCATGGGCACCCAAGATTCACTGATGCATGAGGGGAGTCCATCAGAAAGAGCAACACAGCCAGAACTGTTTTAGCAGCATGAGGGGTCCTACTCAATATTAGGCAGGTGGTCTTTATGTTATGGCTGAAACGAGACTACTCTTTCCACTTCAGTCCACTAAACCTCACCACATCCCCTCGGTCTCTCTGCTAATTAACAAATTGACCCCCCCCTTCCCCCTTCCCACCCGGATCAAGTTTGTGGTGCAACCCTGTTGCAGTTGCATTAATCCTCCGTTTACCCCCAGATTACCAAACCAGGAGCGTGGAGGGGCAGGGCTGGTGGGGTGGGGGTGTAGGTGGAGGTGGGGAGTGAATGTCAGGTGCACTAGCACAGATTAGTGCTAATCTCCCAGCTAATGAAAGCAGGGGTGTGCGCTGGGGCCCATGCCGCCTTTGAAGGCAGCTCAGAGGGGGAAAATTAAAGGCATTCCCTCCTCCCTGGGGGCAGGAGTCACGGCCTCAACCCCCAGGCCGGTAAGGTGAGGCCGGGATTAGGCCCCCTTGGCTCTCCCTCTGCTGTAATTGAATAAAATGTTGTTGGTGAATTCTGACACAGTTACAGTCTTCTGGGAGGTGTGGAGGGTCAGGAGTCTCAGAGATGATCCAGCTCATTTTATAAGGTCAGAGAGAGAGAGAGAGAGAGAAGAGTGCAGGTAGAAGAAGGTCAGCGTGAGATAAAGAAGGAACAAGATAAAAGATACTGTGCTGCTACATCCCTGTAGGCTGCTGAGAGATGGAGGCTCCCCTTTGCAGACTTGGCACAGACTAAAGGTCAGAACATAAAAAGAATGCAAAAACACGGGACCCCATGGCGAGAGCCACTCCATTAGCACCACCACCCCACCAGGCTAAGCAACCCAAGACACAAGGCTCCTCATAAGAACCAACACTCAGACTCATCCAAAATTGAAAAAATAAACAAGCATCGGGCCATCTCCAAAATCAGTCCAGCTCAGCGGCTGAGTTCCCATGCTTCTCTAATCTCCAGAAATCCCACCTCAAGTGATATTTTTGAGGAACGTGGCTAAAAACAGACCACCATGGCTGCTTCAAATCACACCTGCCTCATGAGCACCTCAGTTCTTCAGAACATCCAGGAACTCTCATCTGGAGTTGTCAGAAACCCAGTGATTGGTTAGAGGCTTTGCATATTGTAGCATCGGTGTCGCAGAGACAGTATGCAAAGACCGCTAATTACTTTTAAGACTCCATCTCTCTCCTGTAGTGCAGTTTGGTGAGATCCTTGTTCAGACACACCTGGTTCAGCTCACCTGTTCATTGCCTGGTGTAGTGAGACCGTTTGAGGAGGAGAACAAACAAATGAATAGAGGACGGCCACGACTTCTGCAACAACTGCTCCTGGCTTTAAGACGATGCTTCCCAGTGTCTCAGTCCCTGCACCGGCTCCACCACAGGGTACGGAAGAAAGAGAGAGAGAAGCTACAACCCAAGAACATCACCACTTGTTCCACCGCTGCTTTTTTGGGGTAAGCCTACTTCCCCTCAGTCAGCATGGGCCTCTGGTTCATGTACTGCACTCCGCAGTAAATGGCCGTCTTTGTTCCAGAAATAGAGCTTCATCGAGGTTTTGGAAGCCTGCTTCGTGGAAATCAAAAGTGCTAGTCTGTGCAGGGAGCCGGTGGAAAAACATGACCAGCAAACCAGCGAACGTAAGTGCGCCGTCAATCAGAGGCCAAACGGACTGTGAACACAGCGAAGGCCAGTTACATGCGAAACGGGTAAAAATATTGCTGGTCTGAGAGATATACACATTCGGCTGACATGACCCTTGGACGCCGCTGATCTTTTCCTTCAGCGAGATGAAGGAGAGTTGGAGAGCAAGGGAGGGGAATGGTTTGGGCTGAACTGTAGCCCATCAGGACAGCAGATGGCACATACTAGAAGGACTTAATTATCCACTATCTGCTTCGCTTGGCAAATTATTCACACACATACTGCGTCCTTCCCGCCAGGCTTCTCAGCAAGCACCTCAACATGTCTGAAATTTGAACCCAACTTGTTTGGTTCCTTGTGGTTAGTACCCCTTGTGATCATGGGGTCATAGGTTCAAGTCCTGGCCACTGAGGTACCCTTGAGCAAGGTACGGTCCTGCTACACCACTCTCCAGATATGACCTGCGAGGCCTTCCTTTACTCATCACTACATCCAGACCTTCTCATCTGCCATCACCTACTGGCCTGAGCCCAGACGTCCCTGCACTTCTTCAGCAGCATCCAGAGCTTTTTGCTTCGCCAGCATTTATTTTCCTCAGTTTTAGCCACAATTCCAGCCACCAGAGGCCTCCCCGCTTACCGTAAACACAATTAGGTTGGCCTCCGCTTGCAGAGGGTGTAGATAATCTGGGTGCGTTTAGTTAAACAAGCAGATTTCTGAACGTTTCTAAATGGCCTCGAGTGCCCGAACAGGCCGACTGCGCTAACAGCCTTCCTGATTTAGGAAGCATCTCTATACAAGTTGGAAGGGGGTTAAAAGTGGTTGCCAGAAAGCTCAGTCTGGATGAGGTGGGCCGAGGTTTGGACGTGAAACAAAGTGGAATGTGAGGCTTTACGCAGTGTGCCTGGACTCATAGCCCGCGGCGTCATGGTTCCAATAAACACACCAGCGGCACTTTCTAAACCCACAGGCTAAATATAAAGAAGGTCCACGGTGCGGTGAGCCTTTTTTCACAGCACGATGCGAATACACTGAAAGAAATACGGTCGAGGACAGGGCAGCAGTACGGTATGTGTAGATGACCGTGACCAACCCTCTACTTAGCGTATTCTTCTCATAATAAATAAATTTCAGCAGGAAGAAACATATGGAGTCCGAAATATATTGAGAGAGCTCATAAAGCCCAGGATAAACTGATAATGACCAAGTAAAAGTGAGCACCATCCAGGATACATCCACAGCCTGAAATCTGACTGCTAAGAAAATGCAAATTAACATCAGGCACAAAATTAAAACCAATGAACGACATGAACATGAACGGTGGGACATATTAGGCAGCAAGGACATCAAACTATTTGTCTATCTGTCCATGTTTTAACCTAGTTTTAGAGCAAAGAACACAAAAAAAATTCACACTGTGTAAACATGGAGCTACAATTACCATATGCTTTCGTCTAGACCGATCGCTGAATGTTTTCGTTTGGACAAACAAAAGATTTACATAACCCTGACTTCAATCAAATACATGACATCAATCTACAATTTGTCACTTATCACATTGTGCTTTTGTCTCAAAGAGTTTAAATTGATTGGCTCCAGCTTCCCTATGACCCAGAATGGATAAGTGGTTTGGAGAATGAATGAAAAATAATGCATTTTATTTATTGGTTGCCTTTGAATGCAGTCCCACCTTCCAGCACAAAGTAGAAAAACACAAAATAAGACAAAAACAAACCAAAAAAAATCTGAAATATGGAGGTACTGATAGTACTGATAGATACTGCCGCGTATATAGGGATGATAATATAACGGGGTTCTCTCATCGTGATCCGTGATTGGCCCAAGCCAGTGTCTGCTGCAAATCTCCACCCAATACTGTAAACACAGTTGTCTGTCTCTCTCTAAGTGGTCTAGCCCTCTGCAGTGTAGGTGCACCCCCCCTGCAGGCCTCGCTTATCTCTTCCTTTCATTCCCAGCCAAGCGCATCCTCACAGGTACGTAAACCTGCCGGTGTGTGAGCGAGTGGTTAAGTGCTCGCTGAGGTTAAGTGCTTTTCACAAAAGCCCTCGTGACCCACCAGCCGCTGGCCTACACGGCTCCCCCTTTCACTCCTCCCCCTCCTCTCTGGCCCATAGCGCCTCGTTCTTTTGCAGCTTCGCTCCTTTTGTCCTCCAGTCCCTGACACCCTTCGGCCTTCTCATCAGCGCCCCGTCCCGTCCCGGCGGGGTTACCTGGAGTCGTTCGAGGGCCGTCTCTTACGGACGGGCCAGGGACTGGTGGAGGACGGAGTGAGAAGACTCTGCAATCGAGGGCGTTGTTTGACAGACAGGAGGATTACTGTCAGGTGGGGAGGGAGAACACACCTGAGCACACGGTTTGGAGGAGGCAGATTGTCAAAACAACATGATCCAGGGGATATTAGAGGCATTCAGCGCAGATGAGTTGCAGTCAACACAGTTCTTAAGGCTACTTACACTGGGGATCTCGCACTGCATGGATGAGGAGATTCAGATCTTACCTGGAGAGAGGGAGAGAGAGAGAATCTCATTAATGACATTGTGCAACACCACTAATCACTTATTCCAAATAACACTTGAGGTTATCTCAGCGATATTTATATAGGACTCTCATTCATCAGAAAACCATCTGGAGCTGAAGCTGCCAGAACATTATTTTTTTTAAATAAATAATAATGGTGACACTGGTATTTGCATCTCAATAATATCTATATTTAAAGAGCCTGAGATGTACTGGGCTGAGATGTAAATGGTGTAGTTCAGAGCGGGGTTGGTGTGCAGAACTGTTCACAGTGCTGGTGAATGGAACCGAACGTCCGGTTCCTCTAAAAGCTCCCTCACAGACATGATGGTGATGAAGACCCTCAGACATTGTGCTCCTAGAGTTTGGAGAAGCTTTTGGGCCTGAGTCTGACCCCATTCATAGTGGAAGGTTATATTGTGAGGCTCTCCAAAGCGATGTAGTTTAGATTTCACCATCATCGCCTTTCCGCAGAAATGCTCAGACATGCGGAGCTTCACTGGGGGCTTTATTTGGGTTGGAGACGAGACATGGAAATGTTTTCCTCCATAAAGGCTTGAAATAGTTTATTCTAACAATGTTCTGAATGATGATAACGGCTAAACAGAGCGGTCATGTTACAGCTGCAAGTCAAAATCAGGGAGGAAAACAGGCTGTGAGGAGAAAGATCATCAGCCAAAGCCAAGATATTGCTTTTGTTTTGCTCCGTTTTATTAAGGTAGGACGTCCCACGCTTTGGCCATTTATGGCTTTTACGTTTTGGAAGGCACAGTTTCCTCTGGGTGTCCACGCTGATGCTCCGGTACTGTAACAGTGAGGGTGCAGCGATGCCCTTATTTGGTAAATACTGACTTTAATGGAAGAGGCCTTTACAAAGCTGGCTTCCCCAGTCTGCGCGCACACACACACACACACACAGTCTCACCAAATTCAGGCCCCGGACCAATAGGGGCAAGATAACAGGGCTTCACTGTATATGCC
The DNA here is from genome assembly GCA_037576955.1 of Lepidarchus adonis. Lineage (NCBI taxonomy): Eukaryota > Metazoa > Chordata > Actinopteri > Characiformes > Lepidarchidae > Lepidarchus > Lepidarchus adonis. Next base: position 22,170,553 of record JBBIGC010000104.1, read on the forward strand.
CAAACTGATCAGCCATAACATTAAGACCACCTGCCCAATAGTGAGGAGAACCTTCATGACCAGGCATAACATTAAGACCACCTCCTGCTGCTGAAACAGTTCTGTCTGTGCTGCACTGTGTGTCTGACTCCTTTCTATCAGATCAGTATTAACATTCTGTACAACAGGATTCTCTCTGAGATCAGACCTCACTCCCCACATACTGTACATCAGTGTACTGCAGAGCTGGAACACCCCATAAGACCTGATGTTCTGGAGATGCTTCATCATAATAAGGCCTCAGATCTTTACACTCCTGCTTCAAGTACATTAACTTCAAAAACTGACTCGTCACTGCTGTTTAATAGATCTCACCTCCTGAAAAGAGCCACTGTAATGAAATTACTAGTTACTCGACCTGGCAGTGGTCTTAAATGTTATGTCTGACTGGTACACATCATATACTCAGAGAGAAAATTTAAATGCTAACTATATACACTAACTGAAAAAATGAGTAGTATTCATCGTCCAAGCCGCTTAGCTGTTTCGGGTTAGCTGGAGCCTATCCCAGCTGACTTTGGGCCCACAAAGTCAAAGTGTGCGTTTGCTTTGACACGCCCACTGTCCGAGGGTCTGACACCAAATGACCTCATCCATCCCACACTGCCACGCCCACTGCTGGGGATTGGCCAGAGCACCTGAGAAGGAAACTCACAGCATCACTCAGTGGAAGCGTCTGCATTGTGTTGAGCGGAGAAACTCTAATTTCGCTGAAAATCATGGAAATCAGCCTAAAGGGATGAGTGTGTGTGTGTGTCGGTGGGTGAGGACGAAGCTGCTCTGCTCCTAAAAGTGATGCACAGTGTCTTTTCCACATGCTGCTGCTTAAAGCCCTCACTGCTTGCTCTGCTCAGCAGGGGGATATTGTAGCCGCTGTGTCTCCACTCCCTTTATCCTGAATATATAGATCTCCCAGGATCTCCCAGTGCTCCGTCATGCAGAGAGAGGTCAGTGTGTGTGTTTGACCAGAGAAGATAATCAGTCTCTCTTCAGGCCCACAGGGCAAAGGTGAAGCTCTCCAGACTCACTGTGTAGTTATCTAGCCTCTCCATCTGCACAGTCTCTCTCTCTCTCTCTCTCTCTCTCTCTCTCTCTACTATCGCCAGATCTTTTAAAGAAACACTTTGATGAAAAACAGCTTTAACGGTAGATGAAGGTCAGTAGCCATAATTAGCAGGATGACATGTTACCTGCTCTTACATTTTTAAAATTGGTATCAAAGCTATACAAACACTTTATATATTGTGTTTTTCTTCTCTTCTCTTCTCTTTATTTTAAGCTTTAAAACATACTTTTTGCTCATCTTAGCTTTGTTTTTAATATTGCATACATTTATTTCTATATATTTATATAAATATATTATATATTATATAATACATATATTTATTTGTTTATGTATTTATTTATTAAGCATGATAAACACTTAAATTATTTGTATGACTTATTCTATATTTGCACTTCCTATAAAGCACTTTGAGCTGCATTAAGATGCATGAAATGTGCTATATAAAGTTATTAATTATTATTATTAATAAATCTTCATTAAGCTATATTCCTCCCCCCCCCCATCATTAGAAAATGTAATCACTACAGATGCAGAAATCCATTAGTATATGATTGAAAAGACAACAGAGACAACGATTTAATTCCATTACAATATTTTTGTCACGATATTGCAACTGTGATGCATAGTGGTGATATACTGAACTAAAGGTCTAAAACAATTTATATAAGTGTATAGTTCTGATGTCTTTATTTTCTTCCACCGCCGTCTTCTCCTATGCGGTCGTCATACCAGGCATCAGCTGGTGTGATCATCACTGCAGTGGCGTAAGCCGGTGGTGGAAAAACTAGTGGAAAAACTTTCCACCCCTAGTGGTGGAAAAATGCCTCAGTTCGAGACCGATGCCATGTCTTCTAGGAAGAATCAGATTATATGACAAACGATCCCATCTGTGCGGCCGAAACCGCGTCGACGAGGCTGCAGTGAGGATGCTTATGTCAAGTGGAGCTGTGCTGCATGGATGAGCAGCGAGTGGAACGCGCCGGCACCGCAGGTTTAAATTTAGCCCTGATCGGCGATATCTGGGGCGAGAGTGGCATTATCATTCCCTGCCCCTTCCCTTCCGAGACGCCAGCCAGCCAGCGGGCCAAAAACGCCAAGGAAAGACTCAGAACATCATGTCCGTCCACAGAGGCCTCTGCGAGTCGACACAACGTCTCCGCTCCCATTACGAGAGCAGAAAAAGAGATTCGTTGCCTCATTTTCCCCCCACAACACAGAACAAAGTGTTTGGTTCCAAACTGTTCCCTGTTTCCTAGAGCGCCGTCGTGCTGTCAGCGGGCCGATATCGCTCCCATAATTGTCCCTCATTACACGGGATAAGGATAAGGGCGACGCTGCCCAACAGCTTCACGCGCACACATTTCGCCTCTTATCTGACTTTTGTGTGTGTGTGTGTGTGTGTGTGTGTGTGTAAAGGAGATCCTGGCTATAGTTTGGTCTTAACAGACTCAGTGGAGTCAAGGCAGCTGTTTCTGCACGGCCACAAAGGGGAGCGTTTGACAGTGAATGCAAGGACAGAGGCTTTCAATTTGAGTGTGTGTATGTGTGTGTTCCTCTTGTACTACTCCTACAGAAGAAGACAGTCGTCCAGAACAGAACACAACAGCCATGATGGTTAATGACCCCCCCGTAAAGCAACATTACGATCCTCCGGCACAAAACACACAAGCACAGATTTATTTCTGTTTTTCCTCGTGTCTGAAACCTCTCTCTCTCTCTCTCTCTGGCAGTAGGTTGCCCGCCCGGTGGAAAGGTGCCGGGCCGAATGGGGAACTCTTACGAGCCCTGTCTATTTATAAGCAGCTTTAATCGTGTGATAACTCGACCAGTGAACTGAGCAAAAAACGTGATGCAATGTCAGCCCCTATTCACCCCCCCCACCCCCCCCTAGACTAAACCAAGAACTTGGAAAACAATGGAAAACATTGCATGAGCCGAACGACACACCACGAGTGAGTTTTCGATTTGCCAACGTGCAGAAAGTCATATGGAGTTCATTAAAGCACTGCTGTAGGTAAGAGGGGGGTTGTCCAGAGAGTGGGAGATAACCCAAACTCCAAACAGAAAGCTGGAGTTTCTGTGGTGAAGGGAAAGGGCAGGTTCTATAGGAGAGGGTTCACCACATACATGATTAATCAGTCCAGTTAGAACAGCAGTCTCTCTCTCTCTCTCTCTCTCTCTCTCTCTCTCTCTCTCTCTCTCTCTCTCTCTCATTTTGCATTTTAATACATTGATACAGTGGCAACTGGATCAATATTTATTAACCAAATCAGTCATTTTTAAATCTATTTGATAGAGCTGATCTAGTTCTCCAAAAAGAAAGCATCCAATTACAATATTTGTATTCAATATTTTTAATTACAATAAATGATTTTGCACATTTTATCTCAGTGAAGTACAGGGGGATCCTCAAGTTACGTCGGGGTTCTGTTCTTCCAAGTGCAAAATCTGTTGGAAAATCCTACACTTGAAATTAAAATTTCCATTTAAAAGGATTCATTTTTCAGGTTCAGTATTTAATGACCTTTACAGCTTTTACTCTGAAGTCCACAAGGTGGCGCCAGAGCTGGTGGTTCTCTGTGTAAATGGTAAAGGAAGTAAGAGTGGGAGAGACGCTGCAGAGACTCCTATACAGAAATCATCTGATCTACAGTGGAACACTCATGGTAATATTGTATCTAGAACAGAGAACATGATAGTACTGTATAAGAATGGTTCTGTGGGAGCTCTCAGACCCTAGTGACACTAAATGTGGGACTCTCTCTCTCTCTCTCTCTCTCTCTCACTCACACACACACACACACACACACACACACACACACACACACACACAC
>JBBIGC010000104.1:22174591-22184676 GCA_037576955.1 Lepidarchus adonis
ACATCACATCCTAGTGTAGAATACAAGCTGGAAAAAGCTCCATTTACACAAATAAAAGGAACAAAATTTTATTGTTGGCATGAAAAGAATTTTTAATTTTATTATTCTTATTGCATGTGAGAGCTGATGGACAGTCGACAGACCCCAGTATTGAACCGAATCACTTCAAAATTTAAAAGGCATCAAAAATTATCAAAATGTTGCATAAAATAATCCTGAGGACATTTGTGATTTAAACCCCTACAGTTGAGTCACTTACGATTCTAACCAGAGGCACAGTTACATCCTCTCAACAACGGTTATGGATTTCGGGCAAATTTGCAGCGCGACTCCTTCCTGATCTGCTTCAAAATCTCATTTTAAACAAATGCTTTCTCCGTAACGTGAGGCCATAGCTGAAAAAAAATCTGATTTAGGATTGGATAGCTCAGCAGGTGTGTACCCCACAAAGGCAACTGTAAATCTAACATTTCACAAGCCATGAGTCATAACTCAGAAAAGTCCTCGGGAATAATGAAAAACTTTTCATTTCGAGCCAAGCGAGTCAACCCCACCCTGAAATCTGACGTTGGAGAGTCCCATTGTTGCCTGCAAAGGCATGAGACTCGTGGCCAAGTCACCGAGTCCCACCTCCAGCACTAAGCGGGCAGCATGTGTTGGCAATTTGCAGGCAGTTGACGTTGATTATTGTGGGCATGACATCTTGCGACCTCAGCTGGGGTTGCGTACGAGGGGACGCGTCCCCCTCAATTAGCTGTGGCGTGTTCGCAGAGCAGGATTTACAAGACTTTGGGAAACACCTTAGGCATAGAAATAAAGAAACTCAAGCTCACGATTGCAAGGGGATTAACACCAGTGCATGTGGTGCATGGGACTGCACTCTGATCGAGGAAAACAGTCATTACGAGGCAGTGGGTGAGATTAGATCATGTGACGTGAGAAGATTCTACAGAAGGGAAAAACCAATGCATGGTCAAACACATTCAGTATCAGTAAACATGGCAGCTGAGAAGACCCATTCCCACCCTGTCCTCCCATTATGTCCACTAAAAATGGATTAGGTCTAATCCACAAGGGAGAAAGGCAGTCACATGAAAGTGCCGCCCCCCACCCCATCGCTTAGATGTGATAACGTCCCATTAAGTCATCTGAGAGCGGCTTTACTCCCTCCGGCTCGGAGCACAACACTCGTTTTACTGCTGTAGTAGGACAATGAAAGGTCCATGGTGATCTAATAAACTGAAGGCCACATTAGGTGGAAGCCTGACTCTTGATGGACTAACAGCATTATCGTACACTCTGGTTTTCGTTCCACCATTTGCGTGAAAAATGTCGATCATGGGACCCAGCTCTCTCAGCGAAACATCAAACAGGGCCGCTGTCCCCCGAAAGGGGGCCATGAAGTGGTCCCATGTGGCTTCTTCTTCCTCCTAAACCACTTCCTCTTTGGACCATGCCTGGAAAACTCCAGCCCAGTCCACAGGGACAAGAAAGTTGGACGGCATGAAATGTCTAAAAAAATGGCACCATGGTACGCTGGCCTAGTTTTCAGGGTAGACTTCTGAGCAGTCTTGGGAAAATAGGCCATCACTGTGAAAAACACATCAGCCATAACATTAAGACCACTGCCAGGTGAAGTGAAGGACATTGACTCTAGAAATTTCATTAAATGGCACCTGTCAGTTATTAATAAGCAAGTGAACAGTCAGTTGTTGAAGCTGATGTGCCAGAAGCAGGAGTGTAAGGATCTGAGGTCTTCTTTGGTTGGGGCATCTTCAGAACAGCAGTGGAGTGTTCCAGGTCTGTAGTAGTTGGTACCTACCAAAAGAGATCTGAAGAAGGACAGTATCTTGTTCATGGGCACCCAAGGCTCACTGATGCATGTGAGAAATGTGGTGTAAATTCGGTATGGATTGTACAAGTTTTCCCCGTGTTTGGTTAAGGTTTTTTCCCCCCCGGATTTTCAGGGTTCCTTGCGATTGGTCGGCCTCCGAGCCATGTTTGTCTTTGGTCCAACGTCAGCTAGGATCAGCTCCAACGTCCCTGCCACTAACTGTCAGCTGAAACTGCAGAAAACTTCAGCACATTTAGCCCAACCATTGTCTTTGTTTTCAGGATTTTTAAATAAAGTAAAATTAGTTTATTTAATGGATAAGTTTGCCTTATCTGGACAACACACGTCTTGTGAGAAAACCCCCAGACAGAGCGATTCTGAGCCTGGGATTTCTCATGCTGTCAAAGGAAGAAAGCACCAACCCCCCTTCCCTTCAGCCAACACCCGCTCCTTTGCTTGCTCTCAGAGCTCCGCTGATGGACGGATTGCGTGAAGGTCATCCTCAAAGAACAGAGGCTCCATGGAAGAATGTGGAGAATGACTCTTACCAAGACTCTGGACAAAGAGGCTATCTGTGAAACGATGCGTGTCAGACATAATGCCCTATGTGTCCGGCCTGTCACCGCAGACAGCTGAAAAGTGGACAGTGGAAAGGGGCTCTGTCGCTCTGTCCTGCTCCCTCGCTCCAGAAGCACTTCCAACCAGAGCTGGATTTCTGTCCACGGACGGCTCGGATTGTCTGGGAACGCGTTTTGTGGTTTGCCCTCTGTTGTTTACGTAAGCAGAGTTTGGTTTGAGTTCTGCTCTGAGAAAGCGATCAGCAAGCTAATCTAAAGCTAAGCCCAATCAAACAAAATGAACTAAAAAGCTGAAGCTGAACACCAGCACCCAAGCCCTGAGATTTATGACAACATTCCTTCGAAGTAAAATTCTTCCCCACTGGAACGGACAGGCAAGGGCAGGACGGTCCTCCCACTGCTCAGTCACTCAAACTGCCAAAAACATCCCACCACACGCTCAGGTATCGTCCCAGCAAAGCTTTCCACTGGCAGCACCTTATAATAACACGTCACATGAGAAGCGCAGCTGTGTATGGTCAATATGGAGCCAGCTGTTCCAATATGTACTGTACAGCACAAAAAGCTCAATCATTTAATCCAGATCCACGAGGCAATTTGATGAAAATCTAACATCACAATACTTTGATTACTTTTGCAACTATGTCACAATATTTAAATACATATTTATTTTAAAAATAACAGAAAAACTGAGAATGTTTCTCTAAATTAATCATTTAGGGACTAGATTATTGGCGATGCACAATGACATCAAAAGTCATCAGAAGTTTTAATAACAGCTGGGAATGTGCGTGAACATCTGCATCTGCGAGCAACACGTATACCAGTTACTTTTCTGTGTTACCTTTCCTGTGTCCCCCTGCATTATCCACCTGTTCTCCACTCCAACCAACACAGAGTCCATAATGTATTACTTCCCGTTAAACACGCCACATCTTACAACACAGTGTCTTTTGTGGGAGTCCAGTATTTACCATAAAGCATTTAATAGACGTTCAACTACAAGCCCAGGATCTGGGCTTGTAAGAAACCCTGGGAAGAACCCAGGCTCAGAAGGGGAACCCATCCTCCTCTGGTCGACACCAGACAATGAACAGAAAGAACTAAATCAGTCTCAGTTTCCAGAGCAACAGATACAGCATCTGCATACGAAGCATAAAGAACAGGACTGGTCCATGCTAGTCGAAGCTAGCCTGAAGGAGGTGAGCAGAAGGCCCAGTAACGGGTGGTCCAAACATTATGTCAGTATATGGCTGTTCCATTCGAGCAACAGTGCTTGAAGAAAACCTCTCTAGACTTACAGGATTAATTGGGACGAATGCCATTCAGAAGAACCAGTGCTGGTTCCCTAAAGAACCTTTGGAAAGATTATTTTGTAAATGAGCTGTGTAAGTGTGAAGGACTGTTAAGGGAGTTCCCCATCTTTCATCAAATGAGTGCTGGGACAGACTCCAGCTCCCCACCACCACGATAACTAATGAATGAGTGAAACTGTAAAGAACCTCCATGTAGGGCTGATTTTCCAGACTGAGCCTAGACCATACTCTTAATATTACATCTACAGGATGCCTAGAACCAGCTTCGTTTCCATGAAGAACATTTCAGTGGAAAGATTCTGTGATCAAAGAGAAGCCGAAAGACAAGGAACCTTTAAAGGTTGGACCAGTTTCCAAGACATTTTACATTTATTCATATTTTCTGACGCTTTTGTCAAAAGTAACTTCCAGGTACAAAAACAATTAAGCATTAGTTCAGACATGACAGCGCTGATGTGAGAGCTACAAAGAAGTTCAACACATTCCTCTTAGTCATAGAACAGTGCAAGTGCTACAACATTACTATGTGAGAGGCTAGAAAGAGAAAAACACATTTTATGTCAATTATTAAGTGCCTATAAGTGCTACAGCATGAACAACATGAACTTTTACTATCTAGTAGAGCTAAAAATGTCCAGGACATTCCTCGCTGTCTTTAAGTGCTTCATAGAAGTACAGTTCATTAGAGGATTTTACAACACAAGCTATAATTATGATTGCTGAACTATCAAAGAGTACTAAAAAGGAGTACAGGACATCATGAATCTTCAATAAAAGCAAGATGTAATTACAATACTTTGAATTACATTACAAAGACCCAGATTAAACCTAAAATTAGACCACACTCATATAAATAAACCTGCCAGAAATCGTTTTTTGTCTAATGCCACAAAAGTCAATTCTGGTTCCATGAAGAACCCTTTCAGTTTCAGAAGAACCCCAGAACAAACTCAAGCAATGAACGTTTTACGTAAATGCTTCTGCAATTGTTCTTTTTTGGCTGTTCAGTCCAAGACTAGGCTTAAACACATGCCCAAAAAACCAGGGTTCTATACCAAGGACAGTCTAGTCCAAGCAGATTTTTGTGCAAGAAAGCTTTGATGGGCACAGAAACGAGCAGCTGCAGCCTATTGGTCAGAGCAGTGGGTTTGTGACCAAAGGGTTGTGGGTTTGAGTCCCTGCCCCAGCAGCAGGCTGAAGAGCCCTTGAGAGATGTAACTCCCTACTTGCTCCCCGGGCACCAGTCCACTGCTCCAGTTGTAAACAGTAAACTTCTCCATGCAGCACAATAAAGAATCCTATATCTTATCCTTATACTTATCCTATAATGGACTCAAATAAAAAATGGACATTATTTCTGACAGTCCTTTCCAGAGCTTCGCCATACGGTGGGCTGGCTGGAGCTCCACTGGCAGGGAGCAGGCTCCTCTCCTAGCTGTTGGTGGTCCATTGTGCTGCTGAGCAGAGCCTGTCAGTGAGGTAACACCGGACCACACAACCTGCTGAATGGGGCCGAGCTTGGCTTCAAGCAAGCGCTGGTTCAGAACAGAACCTGATACACTTAGATAAGCACAGGACAAGGAGGCTGGCTGCAAGAGCAATGCCCACATCCACTTGGGGAAAGTGTAGAAGTCTGAAGAAGATAACGCACGTGGCAGAACAACCCTGCTCACTATATATGGTGACATCTGGCCTGAGAGTGATACGTCTGGCCTTGGGCGTAGCTCCACGCTCGGACTCAGATATCCGCCTGACATTCCAGCAGGGGGTGGGGGATTGTTGTGGGGCTTTAGGACATTTATGTTTATAATGTTGGCCTTTTCAGAAATGGTAACATTCTTCTTATATTTAAGGGATCAGTTTCTACAATCAAGCCCACATGTCTGTAGTTCTGTAATTTTTTCTTTACTGTGAAGAAAACCCTCGAGGCGACAGACATCAGACCAACACCGGAGCTGTAGGACTGATCTGAGATCAGATTCCTCTGTGTTTACTCTCCTGCTCCTGAAAACAGACCCTGTTGTGGATGCAAGTTTAACTCATGTTTATAGCTCACAGTAAGTCATACTGAGTCCTAAACCACACCCACAATTCTGCTTGACCTTCATAAAGAGCTGGATGTTTATAACTCACAGTAAGTCATACTGAGTCCTAGACCACACCCACAATTCTGCTCCACCTTCATGAAAAACTGGATGATTATAGCCCACAGTAAGTCATAGTGAGTCCTAAACCACACCCACAATTCTGCTCCACCTTCATGAAGAGCTGGTTGTTTAAACACGTCTCCGCTGATGAAGCACACCTGGTAAGAGCAAACTTGGTGAATATTATTCGCAGAATAATTCCTTTATTCACAACTAGCCTTCCACTATAGATACAACGGTGCATGAAAGTTTGTGAACAGCTTAATTTTTTCACACAAACCGTAAAAGTTGATAAAGAACCTAATATTTTATTTTAGACCAGAAACTTCACACTTTATTTATTTAGATAATAAATTGTGTATACTTCCTTAAAATCAGTCTTCTCCACATCACTAGTCTCATAAAGTTCCTTCTCTGGAGATGCTCGACTGAAACAATGTCTGCTGTCCTCCAAAAAAATGAACACAACTCTACCTCTGCAGTAAAGACGACTCGGCTCCTCCTCCTCGCCCCCAGCTCCCTGACATTTACTGAGGCATGCGGAGTCCAGCCAAGTCACCATGGCCAGGAATCTCCTCTACTTACATTTACAGACTGTTTCAGTCCTGCGTGAGCTGAGAGATGTCTGTAAGCCATATGGAACAGTGGGGAACAGTTCCACATCTCGATCATCACACCTTCATAACAGGAGGAACAAAACCAGAACTGAAAATTCCATTATTACACATCCATTCTAGACACCAGAGAGAGGACCAGACTGCAGAACTGCATTTGTTTTAGTAGCTGGAAACCATTAGGTGCTTTACGTTCAGAGGAAATTTGTCGTAGTACTTAGAACCGCTGGAGGTAGTTCGGACGAAAGCAGTCAATGACCGGTCCAGACAAATGTGTGCAGGGATTGTTCCAGATGAAAACATATGCTGTTTGGTCAAGATGAAAGTGCATAGTGACACAAAAAAGGACGGAATAAAGTCCAGGCTTTATCGATTTGATATGTGAAGCAATACAGCATCGTTCTGGCTCATTTATCATGATCATTCTTCATCTCCTATGCGGTCGTTCTTACATCGCTTCAGTGCCCCATACTGGTGGAGAGAGAGCCCCTGGGGGAGATCCACACTGGGAAGTTCTTTTCTTTGGGCCTAGAGGACCCTCAGGGTGCTCAGTTTCTTCCAAGACATGCAACATTTTTGGAGATGAACTGTACCACATGAGTCACTGACCATAATGAAAAGTGAGACATGAGACAGAGGAGAGTATGGAACAACACAAGACAGATGTCTGACCCCCAGCAGAGTCAGTGCTGGACTCTTAACTCCCACACAAAGATGGATGTAGACTAGGTGTAGTTCACTAAGCAAGCGAAACTCCCCGCCCTAAAGGAGATACCTGTGATTCACCAACCAACTGCATCTCCACATCTACCAGATCTGCTCCCTAACATTCAATCTGACCATTATTTAGTGAGAAATAGCTGCTCCTCATCATTAGGCAAATATATAGTGAGCTGTTCCCTCATGATCAGCCATAACATGAAGACCACTTAAATAATAGTGAGCAGGTCCCCCTCATGATCAGCCGTAACATTAAGACCACCTGCCTAATAGTGAGCAGGTCCGCTCGTGATCAGCCATAACATTAAGATCACCTCCCAAATAGTGAGCAGGACCTTCATGCTCTTGACTGTGCTTAATTGTGTCTGACTCCTTTCTATCAGAGCAGCAATAACATTCAACACCACAATACACTCCACACATGCACCAGTGAACTTTGCGTGCCCAGTTCTCCTATGTTGGATCACTGTTGGTACTAACTACTACAGAGCTGGAATGTTCCACAAAACCTGCTTTTCTGGAGTTGCTCCATCCCAATAAGGCCTCAGGTCCTTAAGTTCCTGTTTCCAGCACATCAACCTCAAGTCCTGACTGTTCACTTGGTCTCTTTATGGGTGCCACCATGCTGTATGAAAAAACAACTGTAGAACTGTAGATGGATGTGATTAGATGCACGGTTCAAGAAAGCACCTGTGGTTTTCCAGCGCAGTGACCCCTTAGGGAAGGACAGATATCAGCCTATTCAAGTTAAATGTCCTCAACAAATGACGAGCAACAGTTCTGGGTCCTGAAGCAGCTTCTCTGCAATGTCCGAGTTGGGGAGCGGAGCATTAGTCTCATTACTCACAAGTCTGTGTGATGAGCTGTTGAGTGTGTGAGTATGAGAGCATGTGTGTGTATGTCTGATATATGACACATCTTTTATTAACAAACTCCCTGAATGCAAACGCTGTCTTCGGCAATTCATTACACCCAGCACCCTAAAGGCATCGCTCCCTCTGCTCCCGCACGCTGCCAGGACTTGGCAGAGCCTCTGCTCCAAGACCTCGTTAATCAATTAGCAATAACTCTGTGGAATGAATGGGCCGAAAGGAAAGAGTCTTTAAGGGGGATTTAAAAGGCAGCACTCGATTGAGTTAGTGAATCATACGGCCACAGGCCGGTGGAGGTGGTGGGTGTGAAAGGGAGCGAGTATAAGTGTGTGTACAGGGTGAGAGGCTGGGAGTTTTCAGTTGAGAAAAACTCAACCACAGGTCCATTAAAACCCTCAGCAACACGTTTCAGTGTTTCCTCTGGAAACATCTGTCACAGCCCCCCCATTGTCAAAATCTTTGATTAAAATAATCAAATTTGGAAATAAGCTCCTCCCCTTTCCCAAGAATTAGAGTCTGGTCAACAAAACAGAACTGAACCCCCTCCCACCATTGACAATACAAACCCAAGCCAACCTCCCCCCACTCCAAATGAAAAATTCAACCTCTCTATCAACTAAATTCAACAAAAGGACAATGCAATACATGCCCATGGGAATGCCCCACCCCATATCCTCTCAACAATATTAAAAACAACGACAGCATTTGATAAAATGACCCTACGGACCCACTATGAATTTACTTACCCCCACCCCACTCCCCCAATTCCAAAACAACTCAAGGCCCGTTGACAAAAACAATCCTCCTCCCCACTGGCGAATCAAAAACTGCAGTTGGCAAAAGCCCTGCCCCCGTCAACAATGGCAAAGCATTACGACCTTTTAAAAACAGAACTCCCCATTTTACCCCCCGCCTACTCGTGGAAACAAAGCTCTACAGCCTCCTGTCCTAACCTCAGTCCGTCCACCCACACACCTGCTCAGGTTACAGCGGCTTAGCCCTGCCCACTCCAGCTATGAGGACATATCAGAACATATTTATCAATCTTGCACACAGCAAAAAACAACCTTTTCAGGGAAAAAAGTGGAAAATGAACTGTAGACAATTAAAAGTAGACAATTCTGTCTGAACAAAGTCGTTAACTAAACATTTTCACACACACGCACACACGTGTGATGTGAAAGTCAAATATTTAATATCATATTTTATACATTATTAATAATTTATACAATAAAAATAAAAATTCCACTTTCTCCTGATGAATCTACTCGTCCTACTGCGTTAAAGAGCAACACACTGCACTGCTTAACAGACAAGAGTGGTAACAACAATGTGACCTCTACGTGTGTGTGTGTGTGTGTGTGTGTGTGTGTGTGTGTGTGTGTGTGTGTGTGTGTGGCCAGTCATCTGTAAAAGCCAAACTTAACCTGGTTTTCATGGGAACTGCAATAACAACACAAGGAGAGAGAGAGTGAGTGAGTGATAGAGACAGATAAAGAGATAGAGAAAGAGCATGAAAAAAGAAAGAGCATAAAAAGTGTACACAAGAGCACGATGGAGTGAGACAGCAAGAAAAATAAGAAAAAAGGAGCGAGAAAGAGAGAAATGGGGAGAGAGAGAAAAAGGGAGAGAGAAAGAGAAAGGTTAAGGTTAATCTGTGAGCTCTCGCCTCGCTTGTCAGCTCAGAAACACACTGTGTGTGTGTGTAACACCACACACTCCAGCTCTCCTGATATTTGTCTTTTTTCTTTTTTTCCCCTCCGACGTGACTAAACTGGACCTGAACTTTCTCTGCAGCCTCCACACAGTCTCTGAGACCAGGAGGATTTATACACATAACGTTCAGTTTAAGATTGGACAGACAATGAGGATTTATACACAACGTTCTGTTTAAGATTGGACAGACAATGAGGATTTATACACAACGTTCTGTTTAAGATTGGACAGACAATGAGGATTTATACACAACGTTCTGTTTAAGATTGGACAGACAATGAGGATTTA
>JBBIGC010000104.1:22232663-22249913 GCA_037576955.1 Lepidarchus adonis
TGCTATTCTCTTTCCCATGCCTGCAAACATTCTAACAACCCTACAGAAGGAAACTAAACTTACTTTAACGTTGTTCACGCACACTTACTAGCTAAATGCCCAGTTCAACCGCCAAGCAAGCTGAACGAGTCTGTGATGCTCTCTGCACGCTGAGCTCGTTAAAGTTTAGAGGGCAGCGATTGGCTGCTTCAAGTTCATGAGCGGCAGGGGTGAAAGCACGTGCTCCTCGCATGGTTAAAGTTTAGAGGGCAGCGATCGGCTGCTTCAAGTCCATGAGCGGGAGGGGGTGAAAGCACGTGCTCCTCGCATGGTTATTGCGTCAGCTCTCAGTCAGAGTCTCTTCAACAGTATTATCTGTGCGCTTGCGGGCTGCCGGCTTGCTGCGGTCTGCGGGCCGGTTCTAATAATAAGTCAATATCATCCAAGGGGCCGTAGAAAACCTTCTCGCGGGCCGGATGTGGCCCACGGGCTCGACTTTGACATATGTGAGTTAGACCAAACGTGTGACTTCAGTTATGAAAAATAGGTATTTTAAAAGCTTGTGAACATGACAAATAAAATAAACATAATTAAATATAAGAAATTATTCAATAATTTGCAATAATAATTTTCATTTTAATAATTTAAATTCATTTTGTGCCTTTATTTGTTAGACAGCCAGCAATGCTCTCATCATTAGACAGCAATAGCTTGTTCCAAATGCTGCTGCTTGAATTCTAACAGCAAGAACATTCCTCCAGTCTTTAGCTCCCTACACTGGCTTCCAATCAGATACAGAACTGAGGTCAAAGACTTACTTCATTGTCTATAAGTCAGTCAAAGGTTTTGGCCCTAAATATCTCCCTTCAGTGCTGGAGCTGTTCAGCCAGTGCAGCCACAGCTGGAAATAAACAGGGTGAAATGGCTTGTAGTCATTACGCTGATGGAACCAGTTCCCCATGGCGAACAGATCAGCCCCCAACTGTTGCTGAAAAAAGCTTAAAATGACTAATTTCCCCACTTTAATTAAACAAAGGCTTTTATCTTTTTTCTTTTATCTTGCACTTTTTTCTATATTGTCTTAATTGAAAAACATGATAAAGTAATTCTCTATTAAATCTTACTTGTATTTCTAGTGATTATTTTATTATTGCTTATCATTTTGTGTTTATCAGTGTATAACTCACTGAATAACGTGTGTATAATAATACTATATATAAAATAAACTTGCCTTCTCTTCACATTTTTACAGCTCATAGTGTACATATTTTTTTTTTTAGCATGGACTGTTTTTGTGATGTCACAAAACACCCCAACAAATCTGTCCAGTTTAACATCATGCATTTAGTGCCTGCATTTTAAACAAGATGCAATACAGAGCAGCCAATCAGAACAAAGCTTATTTGTATACAACAGGGAGTATAAGCATTTTTATTAGTAAGGGTATTTCTAAGTGGCTATTGACACAATTTGCACCACAGGTTAATATCAACTCAAGTATTTAATTCATGCAAAGACATCTAAACATTTAAATCCATAAATTGAGTTATGTGTAATAAAGTGAAAAGACAGGGAAAAAGTATTGAACACATGAAGGTTACAAGGTGTAAAATGGCATAGAAAGCCAGATCACCACCCAAAGTCTGTCAGTATTGTCAGTATCTGTCAATATTTCCAGGATTCTGAATGTTCCTTTAAGCACTGTCGGGGCCATTATTCGGAAATGGAAAGAGCATTCCTGTCCGAGGAGTCCAAAGAATAATCAGGAGAGTTCTCCAAGAGCCCAGAACCACTCGGGCAGAACTTCAGGAAGACTTTACATCAGCAGGTACTGTTGCTTCAAAGAAAATTATAAGCAATGCACTGAACCGCCATGGCATCCATGCACGCTCCAAGCATCCAAGACTCCATTGCTGAACACAAAGCATGTTGAGTCTCGGTTAAAGTTTGCGAAACAGCATTTGGAGAAGCCTGTAGATTACTGGAAGACTAGTATGGTCAGATGAAAGCAAATTGAACCTTTTAGTTGTCATTCTACACACCATGTTTGGAGACGAAATGGCACTGACCACCACCCAAGAACACCATACCAACAGATTAGTTTGGGGATGGAAGCATCATGGTTAGTGTACTGAATTGTTTACATTTTACAGTGATTACAGTACAGCACTGGTTACATTTAATAGTTATTAATGTACAGTATTTATATTTTACCATTATTATGGAGATTATTGTTTACATTTTGCAGTTATTACGTACATAATTGTTTAAATTTTATAGTTATTACAGTACAGTATTTACATTAGATTTTGCAGTACAGTATGGTTTGCATTTTATAGTTACTACAGTATAGTATTGTTTACATTTCAAGATTATTATGGTATAGTATTGTTTACATTTCACAGCTATTACAGTATTGTATTTACATTTTTACATATAATATACAGAATTGTTAACATGTTACAGTGTTGTTTCTATTTTACAGTTACTGTGTACAAACTTGTTTACATTTTCATAGATTTTATATACAGAATTGTTTACATTTTATAGTACAATTACTGCTTACATAAGTTATTACAGTATTGTTTCTACTTTACAGTTACTATGTACAGAATTATTTACACTTTACAGTTGTTACAGTAGAGTATGGTTTGCAGTTTATAGTTATTACATACAGAATTGTTGACATTTTACAGTTGTACAGTATTGTTTTCTTTTTATGGTCTATTTTTTCCAACATATTTCTGTCTTTTTGGGTATTGCTTAACTTTAAATCTCTCTATAGTCATTTGATATGTTCTCTATTTAGGTTTGCACAGTCTCAGGAATGTTCAGGGTACATTTCATTATGTATGTGACAAACTTCTTGAATCTTCTTGTTCTTGAATTTTGAATCTTGTAGGATTCAGACCCTTTTGGATGGTACAGTTTGCTCAGATAAGCCGTCACATCGTCACATTGCCCACCCTTCGCCCCCGCCCTGATAAACACAATCACACTCTCGAGCGTAGCTGTGAAGCTGTGTCCGCGAGCAAACAGCCGAGCCTGAAGCTCCCTGAGCCAAACAAAGGAAGTCAATGTGACCGATAAGACAAATTGGACAGGAGGTTGGGCAGCTGTGGAGCAAAGCGGCAAAGAAAACAGCAGGATTAAATTGGGGGGGTGGTGTAGGGACTCGGCCTGGCTCGGCCTAATGAGAGATACCCTGCTGGAAGAAAGAGACGTCCTGGACCGAAACGCAGAGGAGCAGGGAGCCGGACGAGAGGCTGGGGCTGATTAATGAGCTCTATATGGAGCCTGTACCATACGGCTCGGCCCAAAGTTTACAGAGAGGCTCTACAGCAGCCGTGCACGTCTGGCTGCTTTATAATGAAGAACATTAATATCAGTCCAGATACGGAGGTCAAGCAGGTAAGGCCAGGAGCTGTAGGCCATTGCAATGGGATCTCTGTTCCTTATATTGATTACGTAGGAGCTTAGGAAGCGGAAACGGCAAATTCAGCTTTTCCATTCAAGCTTACACCTCACTGGCCATCTGCGCTCTATAACGATGCATCAATGTTCACAAAGGCACATGCCCTGCATTTTTCATTGTCTCCAGCATTTCCCCATTAGATCCACTTACACCAATCAGCCAGAACATTAAGACCACCTGCCTAATAGTGAGTAGGGTCCCCTCATGCTGCTGAAACAGCTCAGAGTGGGCGTCTGACCTCTTTCTATCATTGCCAGCATTGCTCCTCCACCTAGCAGGCCTTGGCTCACCCTATCGTCACATACCTGGAACACCCCACATGACCTTCTGTCTGTGAGATGTTCCTGCCATCACAATAAGGGACTCTGCTTCCAGCACATCAGCTTCAAAAACTGACTGTTCACTTGCTGACTAATATAACCCACCCCCCTGACAGGTGCCAACGTAATGAGATTATCAATGGCATTCACTGAAGTGGACTGGGGTTTTAATGTTTTGGCTGAACAGTGTATAATGTGTGTGTTTATGTCCCAATACGCAAATAGCCCATTCTGATTGGCTGTTGAAGGCTGTAGGTTCAAGTCCTGGCCCAAGAACCCCTGAGGACCACATGAACAAGGTCCCGCTATACTACGCCCCAGGTTGCCCACTGCTCCACATGTGCTGAGGTCACATTTCTCAAGGGTGCACTTGGCGTCACTTTTACTTACTCAAAAGACAGTGGCTTCAGTAAAACCGCACCCGTTTCCCTGTGCGGCTGGAATTAAAGTAAGACGTTCGGCCCGTGTGCCTCGTTCATAGCTCACAATCCAAACCGCCAGCTCAGCAATTTGCTTTAGTGCTCTGGCAAAACAATTAACGAGTTAAAGAGATGAGGCGCCTTGACAAGACTGCTGAAGTCGTCCAAAATAACAAGGTCTCACCTTAATGGCAGGTAATGAAAGCCGGCAGCAATGGCGCCCTATTAAAACCACCACTCCCCTTCACCCACCCCGTGATCAATAAGGGAAATAAATGTCAAGCAGCTCCTTTTAACCAATTCCCTGAAGTGAGATTCATTATCTGACCCAGGAGGACACTGGCAGCTTGTCTCCTAAGGGGAGAGTGGGATCCTCTCTTCGGCCAGAGAGCTGATCAATAGGACGGCGTCAGGACGTAGAGAGCGAGAGAGGTCAGAGAAAGCCCCAGGACCGGTTCTCTCTTGGGTGAAAATGGCTCTCAGCATGGATGGATATCTTTTCTAGGCTTGGAGATGTTTGCCATGAGGATGGGTGGCCCTCATTTAACAAAAAATACCATCCACACATGAAGCAAGACCATGAGGATCTCTGTGGAACTTGAGCCTACAACCCTCCAATCACAAGTGAAAGTTCTTAATCACTAACCCTCCACTGCCACTGTTGGGTTTCATCATCTTTAGCCACCACCTCAACCTTGTTCAAATCCTAAAAATCCCATATTTTGCCTATCCAGTCTTAGACAGACACCAACCCCACTAACACCACAAACCAATCATATTTATGAAAAATCTTATCAGCCTTCAGCCTTGGGCGCCCATGACCCAGTTCTCCTTCCTTGAATCACTGGAACACTCTCTACAAGACCTGCTGTTCTGAAGATGCTCCATCACAATAAGGCCTCAGATCCTTAAGCTTCTACTTCCAGTACATCAACTTCAAGAACTGACTGTTCAGACCTAATATACCCTACTAACAGGTGTCACTGTAATCACTCCTGAAGAGGGAGACTTCACAGGAATCTGGTTTCCCAAAATAAAAGCTTTGACAGCCACATGCTTCAGAGATTCCCTGGCAGATCCCGTGGGTGGTGAGCCCCGCAGTTTGGGAAACACAATCTCAGGCAGTGAGTCACCTGATTGTTCAAAGATTCTGTTCAAACTGACAACTCGCTGCCTAATGGAGAATCGATGATGGAGCCTGAAGCCAATCAAACACTGCTCCACCATCCTGAGCTCATCGCAGCAGACATCTCGCTTTCTCCTGCTGAGGAATCCCATTTACTGCCAGACAACCACAGGAGAAGAGAGAAGACTAACGTACACATATACAGTACATCAATCAGCCATAACATTACAACCACTGCAGGTGAAGTGAGGAACATTGACTAGTTATTTCATTACAGTGGCTCCTGTCAGGGGGGTAAGATATAAGGCAGCAAGTGAACAGTCAATTCTTTAAGTTGATGTGTGGAAGTAAGTTAATACAAACAGTGATCCAAGGAAGGACAACTGTGGTGAACCATGGGCACCCAAGGCTCATTGATGTATGAAGGGTAGCCCATCTGGTCCCATTTCTGGTTTTTGTCACAAAAACTAACACAAGTATTTACATAAATTGGTCCAGTTTAGCCCCACCCACTCTGTGAAGTTTTATAAATGAGGCTGAACACAGGGCAGCCAATTAGAACAGAGCTTATTTACATATGGATACCTTATATATACACACACACACATACACACACACACTTCCAGTCAAACGTTTAGACACACCTTCTCATTCAAGGTTTTACTTATTTTTACTACTTTCTACATTGTAGATACAGACTGAAGACAACAAATATTTATATGAAAAAATGTAGCAAAGAAAAAATGATAAATAACTAAATATGTTTTATATTTTGCATTCCACACTTTGCTTTGTTGCAAATCTTTGGCCTTTTCTCAGTGAGCTTCATGATGTAGTCACCTGAAATGGGTTTCACTCACAGGTCAGGGTTTGGTCAGGGTCAGGGTTTATTAGTAGAAGTTCTTGCTTCTTACTGTTAGATTCATATCCTCTGAAGAACCATTCAGCTCATTAAAGAGATACAAATGTCCATCACTACTTTAATATATATAAAATGAAATGATAAAAACCAGTTTTCCGTAGTGGAGCTACAATGCTAATGTTGCTAATTAGAATTAGCACACCTGAACCATCACCTCAGCCAAGGTGGAAGTTGTACAGTAACTTGCTTATGTGGTTTCTGACACTATATTACACACTGGTAACTAATTAAGGCTTTGAGGTGGTGACCCGAGTGAAGAGGAGCCCCCGGAGCGCTGGTGTGTGCAGTCGTGGGGTTATTGTTCCCCCCAGTAAACAGGACACATATTCAGGAAGCAACCATGTCCACACAGGCCCCACGACCTCATCCCAGGTGCCACGTCCCTGCTCTCTCGCTGCTACAGAAACCACAACCATAATGAACGTATGAAATGCTAATGGACTAATTATAGATAACAGTGAGTGGTACAGTGTCCGAAAGCACAATAGCAAGTCTAATAAAGATTACTGAACAAATGAACACGGTTGGAGGCGAGCGTGTGCTGCAGCTTGAGTGATGTTGAGTTGGGTCAGATTATTTTGGACTGTAGTCAGTTACTGAATACAGATTAAATATCCATCTCTGTAATTGGTTTTGTAATCCAGTGCATTACATAAAACACTGCAATCTAATCTTAACACTTTTGAACCTATGGGGAAAAATGGACAGCCACAAAATGTCACCAATATTCCACATTCTCTTGTTTCTAACTGCATTTAACCATAAAACATCATTTTAAAATATCAAATGTTTCTTATGTTTCTTTTCTTCCCCATATACAACAAACATTGCTATCTCAACACGATCCACTCACCTCTTCCCATCCTTAAGCCCACCAGGGTCAGCCAAAACATTAAAACCATCTATGCATTCTGACGCCTTTCTATAAAAGGCAGTATTAATATTTTGGACTAAAGGAGCTCCTCTTTGCAATCAGACCACACTCCCCACTTGCATCAGTGAGCCTTGGGTACCCATGACCCAGTTGGATCGCTTTTGGTAGTGTATATGTTGAGCAGCCCACGAGACCTGAAGTCCATCACAATAAGGCCTCAGATCCTTGCGCTCAACTTCAAGAATCGACTGTTCACTTGCTGCCTTATATATGGCTGATATATACTATAATTACTATAATCAGGGCTGATTATAGTTATTTTTTGTAATCATCACTTCTTTGCAACTTTTGCCTCAGAACTTTGAACCAAAGCTAAGGACATGTCTACAGCACTTAGGAAGAACATTTCCAGCTGTAGCCACTAAGCAGCACTTGGACAGGAGGCGCCGAGGTGGAGCTGGGGAAACATTAAACCCTTTTAACTCACATGCGAACTGCAGACTGGCTCTCTGGCTCAGGATGGTTCCGCGGGTGTTGGAAGCAGAGCACTGGTAGAGCCCGGCGTCTTGGTCCCGGTCCAGGCCTTTAACGATCAGGTTCCCTCCAGACACGCGACGCCTCTCGTCACCACGTAGATCAATGAACGTCCCGTTTAGAGACCATCTGCGGAGACGCAAACACAATCAGTTCCCCCTCGTCTCACGAGAGTCACGCTCTTTGGCATCGATCACATCAGCCCACCTCCATTATGCTGGCAGAACAAAGCACAAATCAGAAGCTCACGCTTTACATTTCAGTCTGTTCTTTAACAATCCATGACAGGATTTACATTAAGGTAAGGAACTTATGAGGGATGCATGCAAATTAGCGTCTTTAATGAGCAGAAATGGATTTAGACAGGGAAATGTAAAGACGAGCTCAGTGGTATTGTGGTGGGTTATTTTTTTTTCAACATGACTCAAAATATTCCTACATGTTGGGCTGAAAAACACTCATCCACATCAAGCAGCAGGGGCGGATGTGATAAAAGCTTGGGCTAGGCTTCAAGGAAGAGAATAAGATTTAATCTTTGGCATCCTTGCTGTTAACAAATGACAAGAAGCTCATTATTTTTTACTCCTGCAGGACTGAAAACAACAGTGCCCCCTAGAGACAGTGTGAGAAATGAGAACTGGAGCTGATTTACCTCTAGCCCATGCTGTAGACCAGGGGAGACTGTGTCCAGGTGATTTCCCTGACCAAGCACACCTGGATCAGCTCACCTGTTCACTGCCAGGTGTAGTGAGAGCATTTAAGGAGGGAAACTACCAAACTGTGCCTCCAGTACCAGCACCCCTGCTGTAAAGTCACACATCCTGGCTGTGATTCCATGTCGAAAACAAAGAAACGGTCTCCATTATGCCTCATGATTTATATCAAACTGCAATTTTTAAAGCAGCAATTCCATTGCATTTTGAAGGTGATTATTTTTAAGTAATTAAGTTTTATTAAATACATTCATTCATTTTCATTCCACTTATCCAGATCACACAGAAAGCAGATTAAACAGGTAATTCCAGACATTCCACTTCACGATAATGTTCTCCAGCTCCTCCTGGGGATCCCGACATGTTCCCAGACCGGATAGGATATATTATGCCTCCAGTGAGTTCTGAGACTACCCTGAGGTCTCCACCCAGTTGGTTGTACCAAGAAAACCCCCAAAGTTAGGCACCCAAACTAATCAGATGCCAGAATCACCTTTAACTGGACGTCCAATCTCCTCACCCCAAATCTGAGTCTCATTCTTTTAGTCACTACCCAGATCTCATGACCATCAGTGAAAGTCAGAACGTAAATCCAGAGCTTCACCTTTCATCTCAGTCCTATTTTACCACAACAGTCTGGTACAATGTCCGCATCGCTGCTGATACTGCGTCTGTCCATCTCACGCTCTGTGTTACCATCATTCGTGACCTAAAAATACAGAAGCTCCTACAATGCAGCAACTGGCCTCCAACCTAGAGGGAGCAAACCACTGGTTTCTAACAGATGGTTGTTTTTATAAGTTGATCATTGTTTTTCCTTGAAAACCCTTTTATTTTTGACAATATGTTTTTGACAAATGTTCTCTATGTAATGTACCAATTCTCAAACTGTGCATAAGCACAACAGTTGGTTAAAGGAAGAACGTGCGATTGCTTACAGCATGAAGCAAGTCTATTAACAATGAAAGAAAACAAAATACTCAGAATAAACATAAAATAAACCCAGACACATCGACAGATGTAGAACAAGGTGTTATATTAAACCACAGAACTCCAATAAAGACACAGGATAAATCACAACTATACAAATCCAACAGAGACCAGAAGTAGCAGTTTTCCAACAGCAGTAATACAACAGGGACCAGACAAGGACATTGTGAAACACTAGAGCTTAAATACGAAGACAAGCATTGGCAGAGACAAGGAACAAAGGGCAGGTGAGCTAGTTTACAAAACATAAAGTACATACACGGTCTTCTTTATTTATTTTACTTAAAGTTTTAGATGTCATCAACACGGCAGTGTTCATGGAAAGATCTTTGTAACTGCTCCAACCATATGTAATATTAATGCTAACTCTTATATTTACATTTACAGCATTTGGCAGACGCTCTTATCCAGAGCGACGTACATGGTGAGCAGTTGGGGGTTAGGTGCCTTGCTCAAGGGCACTTCAGCCTGCTGTCCAGTCCCGAGAAACGAACCTGGGACCCTTCGGTCACAAACCCACTTCTCTAACCATTAGGCTATGGCTGCCCATATGATTTGCTGTCAAGGTTCCTTAGTATTTTCCGGTGAAATTCTTTTAGTTTTGCATTCACAAGCGCATATCTACTTCTGCGTAAAACACTAAAGCCCAGCTCACGGTCATTAGCATGTACCACTGAAACCAGGAGCAATGCCAAGCTCAGTCTCTCCCCAGCATCTTGTTAGCATCAAGGCTACATCTACAATATAGTGCAGTAAAATTTGACTACACCAGCAGTAAACGCATTCATTTAGTGAATAATTAGCAATAAATTTGGGGGTTGTCCATTAGAGGTGGGGGAGGTTCAGACTTTGACAGATCCCTGTTCTTTTAATAAGCTGCATGATGCTTAAAATTTTTAAAAACTGCTGTATTTTCTCTTATTCTGTAAAACTGTAACAAGCCAGCATGCACTGCTGGCCTGGCGTCATCAGAAGGGATAAAATGGAAAAGCCCACTTATGCTCAACTGAGACTCCAACTCATGACCCTTGGCTTGAGGTCGAGAGCCGTTACGACTAATGCACAGGCCGAATATGGTTAGGTTGTGGAAACAGGTAAAACTTTCCTATGCTATGCTTGACAGACAGTCCCCACCTGCTCAGCAAGGCGTTACCCATCAGCACTGATTGCCCCTCAATAAGGCTGCTGCTGCCTGCTGTCAGGCAATGAAACAAGGGTTAACAGCACCCTTTGCCGGCCAACAACCTTATTAAAAACAAAATCAGCCAAAATGATTAGACTCTGTCATTTCATTAATTTGAAAGTAACACTCAGACCCCCTCCCTAGTTTATTAAATTGCTTGCCATCTTTCCCAGCTGATAAAATTCATGACCAATCCCTGATGGTTGACAAGAAGAAAACAACTGTGAGAAATTAATATCACCCTTCAAACTGTGCTACATAGAAACTCAGACCAAATATCAGTGGCAGCTTATACATAGATATTGTAGATTAAACTCTTGATCATTTTTACTGCTTACTTGTTGCATTTACTCTAAGGTTCACTTGTGTTCTTGCTGGCAGTAAGACACTCAATGCTGAAATAAATGGCTTCAAACCGTTGATGTAGGTGTCTAAGACCAAGAGTTTTGTACAATCCCCTGGAATGAAAAATAAGTGCATTTTAATCACAGTTGCAATATTTTCCCTAAACTTTTTCCGGCTCAACGACACACACCACCTGAGCTGCAAGATTAGCGAACATGACCAACTAATCTCTTCAACTGTGACAAAAATGTCTCAAAGCATGGTCCACCAGATAAGCAATCCCCTCCAGAGTCTCAGGCTGCATAAAACACCTTAAACACACAATGGACCCTAGAATCGCAAAAATACACACTGGAGAACACAATGGTTCAGCTGCTATTAGGTACATCCTCTGAAAACTGCCACACCACAACTACAGAATCCAAAAGAGAACATATGGAGAACATATGGAGCACTACTGGCCACCTGGAACAAAACAGTCTCTCAAAAAGTTCTGCACAATCCCGTTCAGTTCTTCTTGATGCAGAACCACATCTGTTGGCATATTCTCCAATCAATATAAAAATTTTTCTCAATTAAATCAGTGAGCCTTGAGTGACCATGACCCAGTTCTCCTTCCTTGGATCACTATTGTTAGGTAGTAACTACTGCAGACCTGGAACACTCCACTCCACAAGACCTGCTGTTCTGGAGATGCTCCATCACTATAAGGCCTCAGATCCTTAGGCTACTGCTTCCAACCCATCAACTTCAAGAACTGACTGTTAACTTGTTGCTTAATGTCTCCCATCTATGTGTCACTGTAATGTAATACAGTCAAACCCCGTTAGCTAGTGAACAGATCACGAAGGGGGGGCATTGACCCAAGTTAGGAGAGCTATAGATAGAGAAATGTATACTCCTTGCGCATGGTGGTGAGGGCGAGAGGCGAGGTTGGCTAGGCTTGTCTAGGATGAGCATCTCCCATTGTGACCGCTACTACAACCTACATCAACTAACAAACCAATAATAATGCAGCATGGGCCCGATTCACCTTCAGCTCCAGTGTTTAGCAACATAGTGATGCAGATGGATGACATTTACATTTACTTTATATTTACATCTACATCGTTCGGCAAATGCTCATTATACAGAGCGATGTACAGGAGCTTTATACAGAGAAAACCTCACACCAGTAAACCTAGACTTCACTTAAAAGCTGCTGCTCCACCAAGATCCTACCAGAGCTGAAGATCATCCTCACACCAGTAAAACTAGACTTCAGTTAAGATTTGCTGCTCCATCAAGATCCCACCGGAGCTGAAGATCTTTACACAGAAAAGCATTTATTTATTATTTATTTACAGCATAAAGCACTTCATAATGAATTTAAAAAGAACTGAAATAATTATTTATGACAAGAAGCAGAAGTAAAAGAAGAATCAGCAACAGAAAAAGAAGCAGAAAAAGAAGAAGTAGAAGAAGAACCAGAAGCAGAAGAACAAGAAGAGGCAGAAGAAGCAGAAGCAAAATACGAAGCAGAAGAAGAAAAAAAGGAGCAGAGGCAGAAGAAGAAGAAAAGCAGAAGAAGCAGACACAGAAAAAGAAGCAGACACAGAAAAAGAAGGAGCAGAAGATGCAGCAGAAGAAGCAGCAAATGAAGATGCAGCAGAAGAAGCTGAAGAAAAAGAAGCAGGATAAGAAGGAGGACATTATTTTTAATTACTTATGTAATGTTATGCGGTGACATGGTGGAGAAGTGGTCAACTCTTTCTCCTCACAGTGAGAAGGTCCTGGGCCTGATCCTCACAGGTGTGGAGGGTACAAGTTCATGTTTGTGTGGGTTTCATACGGGTTCTCTGGTTCCCTGCAACTGTCCAAAAGCTTGTGGTTTAGGTTAACTGGAAGAGTGTGAATGGTTGTCTGTCTCTTTGTTGCCCTGTGATTGGACAGCCTTCAGTCCAGGTAGAACCTAGCTGGGATCGGCTCCAGCTTCCCCATCACCTGAATTGAATAGGGGATTCAAAATTTCATAATAATAATACATTATTTGTATGATCTTTAACTGTACCAATCCGTTCTGATTACTTTCAAACCATGTGCTAGTGGAGTCTGAGTGTGAAATCAGAGCTTCCTGTTCTCCTCCATGTTTCTATCACTGTATCAAAGACGCACTAATCTCCCTCTAATCCTGACACAGAGTGTGTGTGTGTGTGTGTGTGAGCTCCTTCACTGAGCGCTTATTATTTATTGATTTAATCAGAGCAGTAAACTCCTCCCTCCGTGTAGTGTGTGAGATAAACTATGGAATACTGGCTTTAGGTTCAACCCATCTGCTAAATTCAAAACCTCAACCCAAACCAGAGCACTACAGAGCTGGATCATCTCTCACACAGCTTTTCCAGCCTGTAACACACCCTGCAGTGACCTTTCCACTGACCCAACACCCCTTCTCATCATCCATGGGTTCACTGAGGGGTTCATTCCTCCATTGGAGATATCTCCAACGTGGCTATCACTACAAGAGACAGATCTTCTACAAATCTGATCCCCAAAAACAGCCCAAACCACCAGGCATAGGAACCTGTACCAAGAAATCACAGTTTCCAATGTGGTTCCTTTGTGGTTCTTCTACCGCAGCAGTTTGCCGTTCCTACTCCTGATATGAACCTTGTGACCATCAGATGTTTGTGAGTGTCGAGTTTTTCAAGGAGAGGTCGGATTCACAAAACAAATTTTTAAAAGTTTAATTATATGGAGAGAAAAAAGTTTTGAGGAAAGGTTAATTCTTCTGTAGGTGGAATACCTAAAGGAGAGAAAGAGACAGAGGAGAAAGGTATGGAACTTATACGTCCAATGGGTATTGAAGTCTGAGCACCCCGACTGACGTTCACCAGGAGGACCCAATGGGTGTGGATGGGCGTTATCAGTGGGCGTGTCACCCATCAAATCCAGTTTAAACCAGATTCAATGTTGACAATTGTTAGTGCCATAGAGTCTGGATGCCTCAGTACATTTGGAGAGCAATTCAGACAAGATGACGTTCTGTTTCATTTAAGTGATGTGTCTTGTCCTTGATGGCGGGTACATCAGGATCTCTGTTTAAGATAAGGAGGCTTTTGGAGACTGAAAGAGTTATAATGGGGTCACAGGGCCTTAGATGTTTTGTGACCCCAGATATACCCATTTTGTGGCCCTAGAAAAACCAAACCCAGTCCAGTCAATGATCAAGATCCAGTGTTAGAGCAGGAAGAACACTACAACATTGGAGAGCAGTGGTGCTGCAGGACCAGCAATGTTCTACGGTAGCCATTCCCAAAGACGGAATGAGAGTTTGAAATTCTGAAATTCTTCTATGACCCCAAACTATGACAAAAAAATTCTCTCTATATAATTTTAGATAAAATGCAATTCTACATTTTCAGTTCTAGAATTGTTTTATTTTTACTTCCATGTGCTCAAGTATTATTCTGATGCATAAGAACTTAAAAAGTGGAAATATAAATTTTATTATTCTAATTTTTAGGCAGTAACTTCATAGTCTGCCTAACAACACTCTTACCCAAAATAAATCACTGGAACACAACCTCTACTGACTTCCTGCTTTATTTCAGATCAGAATGCATTGGACAAAGAAAATGTAAGTAATAAACTCTATTTTCTGTGCTAATAAATGCTGGGTGGAATTTTAAAGGAATCAAACGTAAATGTACATTCAGTCCAATCAAAAACAATCCTATCTGAAAAACAAATCTGAAAATCCAATCCTGTCCAATCTATCAAGTCTATCCAATCCAGTCCAATCTAAACTAATCCAATCATGCTCAGTCCAGTACTATCATATCCAATTCACTTCCATTCAATATGAAGACATCTGAAAACAATCTAGTCCAATCCAATGAAACATAGTCTAGTCCTGCCCAGCCCAATTCAATTTAATTAAAAAATCTAATCGAATGCATCAAATTCCAGTCTAATCCAATCCAATCCAATCTATCCAAATGCAATCCAGTCATTCCAATCTAGTCCAATGAAATGTGGTTAGAGAAGTGGAGGGAAAGTGTAGAAGAGTGTAGACTCGAATTTTATTTTTAGTTTATTTGAAGATTACTCCACTTTTTCTTGAGTCGGACTTTGTTGTAAAAACTCCAAACAAAACCACCAGCAGGAGTGAAGCAGCGACTGAAAGTCATCCATTGTCTTAAGAATGATAATTTGCTACAGTATAAAGTGACGTTGACTGATTTTGACAGCCGTCAGGCTGCGTTTGTAAGAAAACAGGGTTTCTGATTGAAGGTGTGAATGTATTTTCTCTGTAGAAGGCAGAGCTGCCAGAAAGACCCTGATGGCTGACGAGGAGGCTACCAATCCATCATTCCTCTCCGCACCACTTCAATCACTGCCATCATGAGCCAGGCTGACCAGTGCAAGTCTGACTTTGATTTGACCGTGAACGCAGCACCCGTCCAGTTCTGAGGAATACTCTCCAAAAAGGAAAAATATTCAAAGCATGAAGGAAGCTAATGATGCAGTCAGGGAGTTCTTGCCACCACCAATCCCGACATGTGTCAGTTTGGTCACTCAGAACGTTCAGAAGCTGGACTATAATCCTCTACAGCCACGGTAGTGGTGGTGGTGTTGAGTCATCAGGATCTGGTCTGCATGAAGAATGGGCTGAAAGCGACGGCGAGCGCTAATAATCCCTCTCTTTAGAAGCAGAGAAAAGACAAGATGGGTTATTATTCTCTGGGCTGGTGTTACAGCTCGGAGAACGTGTGAAAAGTTGATTTTATGAAGAATGGAAAAAAAGGAAAGAAAGAAAAAAAGATCAATATTATTCTTCTGCTGTGGAAATCTAATGAGAGGGGAAGACGGAGCTAAAAAAGAAAGCGCCCACAGACTACAAAAGCCAGCGCTGTAGCCGTCTCTCATGCTGATTCTCTCCTCATTATTATTTTATTTCCTGCAGGTAATCAGACTCTAATCGCCGTTTGAGGGACAGATGTTACCGGACACTGAGATGTGGACCTAGGACTTACCCCTGACCTCCCCAAGGCATCTACAGACACAACGAAGTGACAATATCCACAATGCAGACGGGACATTAAAGCTCTTCTGTTTACTGAGAGTGAGGTCACCACCTCATGCACAAACCATTTTTCATATTTTTGAATAAGTCGCACCCAAGTCGAGTCAATTTTATTTCTATAGCACGTTACTGCAGCTGATATTGTCACAAAGCTAGACAATCACAATCAGAAAAACTACAGAAATGCAAATACAGTCACAGAATTAAAGTATAATAAAGCAGAAGAGAATATAATCCCTTGTTTCCTCCCAAGATTTCTTCCAACAGTCTATGGAATGTTTCGTTGCCTCCGTCACCTTCGGCTCCTTAGGGGCTTGGGCACTGATTCTGTAAAGCTGCTTACAATGTCAGTTGTAAAAAGCACAATGCAGGGGGTTCTGAACTTATGACAGGGTTCTGGTTCCCTTACATAAGCATCTACTGTATTTTGCCCTGGTGCCATACCTCTGTCAGTCCACCAGAGGGAGACATTCACCAACCTGAGACTCTGTATTGCATTTTTTGAGCATTTTATTAAAGTTGCTTTCACTTTTCACGGCTTTAAAAAAAACACACAAAAAGAAAGTTTATGGCAGCATCGAAGCCATGAATCTTTCGTAAGTCATGTCAAGTCAAGTAGGCTTTTATTGTCATTTCAACCGAATACAGTTCAGTACACAGTGAAACGAAACGTTCCTCCAGGGCCAAGGTGCTACATACATGCAAACACAACATAACAAATTAACAACACGCCATAAATTAACAGCACTTTATAAGTTAACCTAAACTATCTATTTCTACATAAAAAAGGGACAACAATAGACAACAGATAACAAAGTGCACGTGCAAATGCCCAAACAAAGAGCTACAATACAACGTAACAATACAACGTAATAAGTTACAGTAGTTTTTTTCTTTTCCTTTGGTGACGAGGTATGAATTGCGGTAGTAGGAAGAGAAACAGTAAACAGTAAACATTGCCACTCTGAAGTATTGTGCAAATTGCAAGTAAAAATAAAATATAAATATAATATATAAAACATTGTGCAATATATTGAACAGTTTTGAGTTGGTTGTAGATCAGGGTGATTGTGTGTGTTTATCAGTTCAGTCTGTTATTTAGTTTGTCGGAATAATGGCTTGTGGGTAAAAACTGTTACATAGTCGAGATGTGAATGCCCGAATGCTTCTGTACCATTTTCCAGATGTCAGGAGGGTGAAGAGTGAGTGTGAGGGGTGTGTCCGGTCGACCACAATGCTGATGGCTTTGCGGATGCAGCGTATGGTGGAGCGTACGTTGTAAGTCGAGGACCCATTGTATGT